>CAKNXH010000787.1:62181-73753 GCA_932178445.1 Andricus quercusramuli | reverse complement strand
TGTCTGTCTGTCTGTCTGTCTGTCTGTCTGTCTGTCTGTCTGTCTGTGAGCACGATAACTTTCGAAATAATTGACCGATTGGATTGGCATTTCATATACTCTTTTATTCTCCTAAACTTGGAAAATGAAAATTTCAGATTTTATTTTTATCTGCTTGTTAACAAATAAAGTTATACTGGGCTGAAAATCATAAAATATCAAATTTTAATTAATCCTCAGTTTCATTTTAGACTATTAAATTTCGCGTTCTCTGTTGAATGAGTACTGTGTATTCATTCGCAATGAACCTAATATTTCTGTAAAGAAAAACTAGAAACTTTTTTTCTCGTTGTTACATTTCAATTTTTTCAATATTTAATTAAATTTACCACTATACAGCAAAAAAAAATCATTATCAAGATTCCCAATTATTTACAATTTTATTGCATGTTAGCGTATCCCAACGAAAATGAATATAGCGCTTTTTACCGGAAATCGACATTTTTAAACAAAAGTCATTCAATTTTAAAGGTTCAAATTTTTTTATAGTTTTAGGTTACGTTAACGGCGATACCACGCTGAAAACACCAGTTCCCGTTAGATCACTGAAGTTAAGCAGCGTTGGGCGCGGTTAGTACTTGGATGGGTGACCGTTCGGGGAATACTGCGTGTTGTTGACCCGTCGTGGGTGTGGTGGACCCACACTGGTAGTATTTATCCACCTAGAAACACTTCCCGAATCGGGTAGTGAGGCAATGAACTTTCGAGTTCGAAATGCTAATCAATTTTTTTTTTTTTTTAGGTTACGTTGGCGTTTTAAGCAAAAAAGTGGTATTTTGAAAGAAAAATAATTATAGTTGTAAGAAGACTTGCATTTTTTTAACAGTTTCAGATTATATTAACCTTTTTTTACAAGAAACCGGTTATTTTAAACAAAAATCATTAGATTTCAAAGAAAATTTACAATTATAAACAAGTTATTGTTGAGTTATGTTAGTATTTTTCTTTGAAAATTATTGGCTAGTCATTGAATTTAAATCAAATGAGTTTTATTCGAAATAAAAAAAAAATAAGAAAGCTTCAAAGATTTTGGATTTACAATTTGAAACGATTTTTCGTCTGTCTTAGTTTTCTTCTTCGAAAATTGGTATTTCTAATTCAAAAATTCATAGCATTTCTCAGATTATCATTCTGAATCATTAAGTTTACAATATTTGGTATTGTTATGGTTTTATCCCAGATATTGGTACTTTTAATTAAAAATTATTGGATTCCATAGAAAATTCGAAAATTGGGAATAATTTTAGGTTACGCTCAAATTATTACCGAAATTCGGTATAAATTGTGGAGGATGATTTGCAATTTTGAAACAATTTTAGAGAAAAAATTTGTCCTGTCTCAAAAATGGTTTAGCCCGCATTAATCTGCTAGCGTGCCTTTTTAATGCAAGCATAAACTTTGAAAAAATATTGCAAAAGATAAAAAAAGTAGGTTTGTCTAGAAAATTTTAAATTCAAGTTTTTAAAAATCGAAGAAAAAATACGAGCATTTTTGGTACGAATATTATATTTTAAGCAGAAAAATTCTCCTGTCCTGGACCTTTTTTTAATGTTTTGACAAATAGGACGGTAAGCCCCACCAGAATGCGAGAAGAAAAATGTATCCGTTCTCTAGAAAAATATTAAATATCAATTCTAAATTTGAGATACCAATTTTCGTCAATGATCAAAAATATTGTTGTTGCTTTTCTTTTCTATTTCTTAAGTAATTGATACTATAAAATACAAAAATGTTGTATTAATAATAATTTTATATTTTGAATTGTAGATTGCGTAAGGCAAAAAATAAAAATCGCATCCGTAGCGCGCTTATTTGTTTTCTAGTATAAGTAGATTTATTAAATATTGAAATAAAGTAAGCCTGACAGAAGGAAGCATTCTGAGAACAGAAATGCGATAGTAAAAAGTAGAAAGTCGATATTTTCAATAAAATTCCCTAATACGAAGTGCCCAAGCTTTTCACAATACGCCAGAGGGATTTATGTGTTGAATTTTCAGTTCGCTTTATATTCTGAATCAAACTTTTCAGTCTGGCAATACGTCTAGCATCAGCATCGACTTGCTGAAATGCCTCAGCAAACCGCAGTGGTAGCAGACTTTCTGGTCAGCCATAGTAGTCTCCTAGTCGAGTAGTAATCTCTCCTGTTCAAAACAACTCCCTATATCTATATCTATTCACATACACTTAACTACCTTAGGGCAATTAAAAAAAAAAGATTTTCGAATCTGAACACGCACACTAGCCTAAGCTGTAACTTTAGAGTCAACAAACTTTTTTTTAATGGAAATCGGAAATGTCTTAAGGATCCGTTATCAGAGTTTTGTCTGTTTTCTTGGTTCTATGTTTCTAATATCTTAAAAATGCATTTATTAAACTTTTAGTGACATGAAATTATTTTTTTTCATATTAGCATTGTTGAAATTAATTTAATGGAAATTTTTTGACTAATTTTTCAGGAAAATAATAATGTTGTCTTACTTCTTTGACATCTTGATATAATAAGTAGCTGTTTTGTTTCACAGTCAGACAGACAGATAATAAATGTTTCAATAACGATACTAAAACCGCGACACACTTCATTTATTTGTTGTAATTTGATTTATTTTTTCTCGATAGCAATCCGAAAGATTATCGATTTTTTTCTATTGAATAAATGTCAAACTCTATTTTAAAAGCTGTTTGGTCCAGTTTAATGCGTAAATCTTCATAAAAATAATACACTTTTCTATCAGTGCTATAAAGCTTACCGCAAAATAAGAGGTTGTTAAATTATTTTTGTGTTTTTATTTCAAAAAAAAAAAATTTTCAAAAAAGAGATTGCTCGATATACTGATTCTCTATATAAGTTTTATTGATTATTCTTTCATAAATGAAAAGCCTAAGAAAAGATGAAATTTTCAGGAAAAAAAGAAACTTTCTAGGACTTCTCCGAGAAAAGACACTTATAAACAATAATACATTTTTTAAACAAATACTTCATCAACTTGCATTATTTATTGCCCCAATCTAACTGAAAGGTTGATAAATAGTTTGAAATTTCAGAAAAAAAAACGGTCGCCCAACATTTGGAAATTTGAGAAAAAACCGTTACTTCCTAGCAATTTCAAAGAGAATATTATTAGAAATAACGATAAATTGTTTAAACAATTTTTTTACAGGATTTACATTGCTTGAATAATTATTTTTGTTAACTTTAATTGATTATTGCCTTGCTCTAACTGAAAAGTTGAAAGCAAGCTGAAAAATGAAAAAAAAACCGCTACTATCTAGCTCCATTCCAATAGAAAATTGCTACATACAATAATGAATTGTTTAAACAATTTATTTTAACAGCTAATTATCAATATGAAGTAATATCCTATACAGGGTGTCCAAAAAGTAATTTAACACCTAAATAATTTTCCCGGTAAAATAATTTTCAAAAAGGTCAAGGTCATTCTTGAACTAGCTTTTAACGAGGAATCCAGTGGTGACCTTGAATTTCACCTTGAGCTTAAACTTCAATGTCATTCCAAGGTCAACTATGTTTTTTTAATTGGGAACCCTCAGTTTTGACAACGGCAAACGAAAGAAAGGGAAATTTCGCGTCCAAACATGTACTCAGGTTATAGGTCAAGGACGACCTTCAACATCAGCTGAAGGTTATTAAGCTTGAGCCAGGTACGAGGCGGGTCCAATCTGTACTGCTGAAGCTGTGGTGTTTACGAAAACCGTCGAGGTTATTATTGGAGTAACATTTAACGAGGAATCCAGAAGTGACCTTAAATTTGACCTTGAGCTTGACCCTCAAGGAGATGTTCACGGTCGTTCTTGACCTATAAGCTTAGTACATGTTTGGACGCAAAATTTCCCGCTCTTTCGATTGCCGTTGTCAAAAATAGGGGTTCCCAATTGAAAAAAAAATTTGGCCTTGAAATAACCTTGGAGGTTAAGCTCAAGGTCAAACTAAGAGGCACCACTGAATTCCTCGTTAAAAGTTACTCCAAGAATGATCTCGACATTTTTCGTAAACACCGGAGCCGCAGCAGTACAGACTGGACTCGCCCTATACCTGGGTCAAGCCTATTAACCTTCAGCTGAAGACAAGGTCACCCTTGACCCATGACTAAAATACATTTTTGAACGTATAGTTTCCCGCTCTTTCGATTGCCGTTGTCAAAAATAGGGGTTCCCATTTTAAAAAAGAAAGTAGACCTTGAAATGACCTTGAAGGTCAAACTCAAGGTCACTACTGGATTCCTCGTTGAAAGTTACTTCAAGAATGACCTTGACCTTTTTGAAAAATATTTTACCTGGAAAATTGTTTAGGTGTTTCGTTACTTTTTGGACACCCTGTATATTAGAAACAATTCCTACTAAAAGAACCCCCCAGAAAATAATGGATAGTGCCAAAGTCTTCCAAAAAACCCTATTTTTCACTTACGTAGTGTTTCGAGACACGATAAAACAGAATTATGAGGATGAAATTCAAAAAGTAATTTTTTCAAGTATTCTATGGCTGCTCGTTGAAATCAATACCAAAGGTCTACTCGATACACAGAATATTGACGATTCTGAATAAAATATAAAAAAAACGTCTTTTCAAGGATTTTGTAGCCCCAGAAGTTAGGGGAAATGAGGGAGGAATTAGGAGAAGTCAGGGGTAAGGAAATAAATGGGGTAGGCGAAGTAGGGAGAGTGAGGGAGGGGTAGGGGAAATTAGGACAAATGTGCGAGGGAAAGTAGGGAAAGTAGCGAAAGTGAGGGATAATTGGGGCAAATTAAAGGAGAGAAAAAAGAGAAAGTTACGGAAAATTGAAGGGAAGAAAGTATAGAAAATAAAAGTCAATGAAGGTGGGGAAGTAGGAGAATTTATGGTAAATGAGGGGATGGGAAGCAGGTTAAGTGAGAGGAAATGAGAGGAGAAGAAGTAGGAGAAGTGCGAGGTAAGGAAATAAATGGGGTAGGGGAAGTAGAGAAAGTGTGGGAGAGGTACGGGAAATTAGGGTGAATTCGCGAGGGAAAGTAACGAAAGTAAGGGATAATTAGGGTAAATTGAAGAGAGAAAGAAGAGAAAACTAGGGGAAATTGAAGGGAAGAGAATATAGAAAATAAGAGTAAATTAATGGGGGAAGTAGGAGAATTCATGGTAGATGAGGGGAGGGGAAGGAGGTTAAGTGAGAGGGAAAGAAAGTAAGAGCTTAATATGGGAAGTAGGAGAAGGGAAGTGTCAGGGGAGTGGGGTGAGTAGGGGAGATAAAATAAGAGCTTAATGTGGGAAGTAGGAGAAGGGAAGTGTCAGGGGAGTGGGGTGAGTAAGGGAGAGAAAATAAGAGCTTAATATGGGTCAGCAGGGGAAGCGAGGAGGGGGGTGAAGAAAAGAGGATGAAGAAATTTGAGAAGGGTTGGCGAGCGAAGAGAATTTATATGAAGGGTAGGTTTGAACGACTTAATTAACGTCTTGATAGACAACGAAACCCTTTTTTGCAGACACACATTGAGGAAACAAGAACTTAAAAATCCATAAAAAAGACAGAACTCAAATAGAAAACATCTATATCATATTCGATTTTGAATGCTTTTAATGTGTTGACTAAGACTTGAATCAAATAAGGAATTTGAGGGGTAGGAAAATGAAGGGTGTAGGTGCAGCAGGGGAAGTTAGCGGGAATGAGGAAAAGGTACAGAAACGGAAGTGAGGGGAAATGAGGGTAAATTAAGAGAGAGAAAGAAGGGAAAATTGAGAGAGAGAAAGAAGGTGAAATTAGAATAGGGATATAGGGGAAGTGATCCTAAATGATGGTAGGGGAAGCAGGTTGAGTGACGGAAAATGAGGGTAGGAGAAGTAAGGAAAGTAACATGCAATTAGGGATTCAAAAGCTGAAGTAGTGAGGGGAAACTAGAGCACATGATTAGAAATGAGGGTGTGTAGGGAAGGGGAAATGAGAGCTAGGAATGCGAAATAGGGGAAGGGAAGCAAGGGATGCAAGGGGAAAGAGAAGTAGAGCATGAAGAAGTTTGGGAAGGGGGCAAAGAATTGAGTGAGGAAAGTAAAAGCATGGGAGAAGGTTTTAACTACTTAATCAACGTCTTAATAAATTACAAAACCCTTTTTTGTAGAATTTTTAAAATCTTTTTTTAATCTGTTAATTAAAAAGGTACAACTACGGCTAGTGTACGTAACTATATTCAAAAATTGTTTTCCCTTATAAATCTAAAACGTACGTAAAGTGTTGTTTAGCAAACTGTTGTAAAAAAAATTATTATCGCCACACGCACTTTTATATTAAAAAAACGCGTATTGGAAAAATGCAACATCTCCGGAAAATAGAACCTTAATATACAACTGCCACATAAATCTAGAGGTGATCTTGTTTCTTGGAAAATTTTTTACATCTTTCCGAGAACTTATTTATGAAGGAACTTGGCGTCCTACGATACATAAAAGTTGAAATTGGATAATAAAATTTTTCTGAAACTTTTTTCAACATGCGAGCAGGATAAAGTGTTAGATTTCTATTGTTTGTATATTGTGGAGAAGATCATATTCAGGAAATATTTTGTAATTAAATATGAAAATTAAGTAAAATATTTTGCTTATACTTTACTTTTTTTTGTTCATTTGTATTACCAAGGAATTTCGATAAACATTTTTCAGTGAGGGATGCAGATTGTTTGAATGAGTTAATAAAATGATGTCTAGTATGTATATAGTTTCCGCAGTGCTGAGCTCAAACGATTTAATAAGGGGAAATAATTTGAATTGACGAGGGACCATTTAATACAAGAGACACGATTTGTGTGGAGTTGGAGGTCATAAAAACAAACCTCATGACACATTTTCCATGGACTATTAACTACACAATCTCATTCACCATAATTTTCTGTTACTTTTGCATAGAAAAATTTTAAAAAAAATAGGAGAATATAGTTATAAACAATAATAATTTGTCCAAACAATTATTTTTGATAAATTAAAATAAATATTAACTCACTTCAAGTGGAAGTGGACAAAAAGTTGAAAATTTCAGAAAAAAAATGCAATTTCTAGCATTATTCGAAAAGAATATTATAAACAATAATAATAAATTCTTCAAACAATCATTTTTGTTAACACTAATTAACTATTGCCTCACTCTAATTGAAAATTGAACAAAAAATGGGAAAAAAATGTTTAAACCAGGCCTATCACTATTCTGAAAGAAAATTGCTAAAAACAACAATAAATTCTTCAAACGTTTTATGTGAACACCTAATTATCAGTAAAAGTAGTATTCTATGTATTAGAAACAATTTGAGTTTCAAAAAAATGTAAAAAATATCATAATTTACGCCAAAAACTCGCAAAACTAATTTTTTCAAAATATATTTTTCTCGTATTCTATCGCTGATGGAGAACAGGAACTTTGAGTTTCAATTCTATGCAGCTATTTTTGAACTAAAATGATCAGGTTTCAACACAAAAATCAAGTTGTTGAATTTTCAGTCAAAATAATTTATTTTTCCAAGAAACGAAAATTCAACCCATTAATAAAATTGCAATTAAACTGATGAATCGTCAACTGCAGTAGATGAATTTAAAATTACAAAAAATGATAATTTTCAACGAAAGGGATCAACTTTCAACAGGATAGTTTTATTTTTCGCTATAAAAAATACATTTTCGAATAAAATGATAAATATTCAACTAGAAAACTTCAATTTTCAACAAAAAAATTAATTTTCAAACAATATGAATTATTTCCGACTAAATAATACGATTTTCCAACAAAATACATGATTCTTCAAAGAAATAGTTGAATCCTCAACTAAAACAGACAAATTTCCAACCGAATAGTTGAATTTTGAACTATAAAAGATCGATTTTTAATAAAAAATGGAATAGTTGAATTTTCAATTGAATAAATAAATTTTCAACAAAAAAACCTGAAATTTCAACAAAATAGTTCAATTATCGATGAAAGTGAAGAATTTCAACAAAAAAGAAGTATTTCTACCTAAACAGGCAAATTTCTGATTAAAATGATAGAATCATATATTGGAATAGTTAAATTTTAAATTGAAAAAATACTCGTTTTCAACCATAAAATCTAATTTTTGAAAAAATAGTTGGGTTTTCAAACAAATTAATGAATTTTTATCTAAAATGATGAATTTTCCACTGGAATAGTGGAATTTTCAACCAGAAAGATGAATTTTCAAATAAAGTGGTAAATATTAAATTGGAAAACCTGATTTTTCAACCGAAAAGTTGAATTTTCGAACATGAAGATTAATTCTCTGCCAAAAAAATAAGATTATTCAACAAAATACATGAATTTTCAATGAGTTGAAATTTCAGTTTGAAAAATTATTTTTCAATCAAACTGATCAATTTTCAACTAAAGTGATGAATCTTCAACTAAAGTGATGAATCTTCAACTTAAGTAGTCGAATTTTCAATCAAACGCATGAATTTTCAACCAAAAAGATGAATTTTTTAGTTGGGAAAATTAATTTTGAGCTAAGAAAAAAACGAATTTTCAAGAAAATAGCTCACTTTTCTACAAAAGAGAAAAAATGTTCAGTTCAAATTATGAACCTTGAACCAGAAAAAAAAATTATTTTTAGCAAAAGAGTTTAACTTTCCATCAAGTAATTCAATTTTCATTTGGGAAAAAATGCATTATATATTGTAAAACAACTGATAAATTTTCAACAAAATACATGCATTTTCAACTAAATACTTAAATTTTCAGCTAATAGTGGTCAATTTTCAACCAAAAATAGAATAGGTAAATTTTCAGTGAAAAATTTAATTTTGAATGAAAAAACGAATTTTCAATTTTAAAAAAATCCAGGAATACAAAGGCACTTTTACAAACGAAGAATCATTGTTTTTCCATTTTTTACATAACATTATGGATGAGAGAATGGAATAATGAATGAAAACAACAAATTAAAAAAAATGGAACAAACAAATTAAAACAATGTTAGACAAAATATTGTAAACAAACTGGTAAATTTTCAACCATATACATCTATTTTCAACCAAATACTTAAAATTCAGCTAATAGCGGTCAATTTTCAACCAAAATTAGAATAAATAAATTTTGAATTAAAAAAATTAATTTGAAGGAAAAAAAACGAATTTTCAACAAAATAGTCAAATACAGTAATACAAAGCTACTTTCACAAAAGAAGAATCATTTTGATTTCAATTTCCAGGTTTTCCAGGTAGGGTATACACTAGGGTGGTCCAAAAAATTTGTTTTCGAATTTGTATGGGGACACCCCCCAAATTTGTTCGAATCCACCCAAGAATGAATCCATTTTTTTTTTTTTTTAAAAAATGATATTTAGGGGTGCCGCAAGCCCCATGAAGTTTAACATGTATTTCCCATAAGAAACAAAGACGTTTTTGTAAATCTTATTCAGAATCCTCAATATTATCTCAATCGAGTTGAAACTCAAAATTTTTCTTTACAATTAGCTATAGAATACGAATAAAATATTATTTTCCAAATATCACCCCCATAAGTCTGTTTTATAGGGTCCCAAAGAAACCCCATAAGTGAAAAAATTGGTTTTGCGAGTTTTTGGCGCTATTTATGATTTTTTGCGTTTTTTTAAATGCGAATTGTTTCTAATACATACAATATTACTTTATACTGAAAATTAGATATTTTCGTCAATTGTTTAAACAATTTATTATTGTTTTTAGAAATTTTGTCATAGAATGGAGTTAGAAAGACGCGGTTTTTTCACAAATTTTCCATTTGTTGCCCAATTTTTAATTAGAGGGAAGTGATAAATTTATCAATGTTAACAATAGTGATTTTTAACAAAATAATTGTTTAAACAATTTATTATTATTGTTGATAAGATTCTCTTTGCTTAATTGGTAGAATGTTGCGGTTTTTTCTGAAATTTTCAACTGTTTGTCTATTTTTTATTAGGTGTGACTTGATAATCAATTAGATTTAGCAAAAATAATTTTTTGAAGAAATTATTATTGTTTATGACTATCTTCATCTATATCAATTGCGCCTGATAGTGCGGTTTTTCGGCAATTTTTACCTTTCTGTTCTTTTTTCACTTAGTTAGGTAATAATTAATTAATGTTAACAAAAAAGTTGTTTAAACAATTTAATATTGTTTATCACTATCTTTTTTATATAGGTGCTAGGCAGTGGCGGTTTTTTCTGAGAACTTTCACTTTTCATCGCCTTTTTGTTGTGTATTGTTGTTTTAAGTGAATTATTCTTACTCTGTTCCCAATGCTTAGAAAAAAAATAATTTAAAGAAGAAACGCTATTTTACACAAGAGGCAGAAATCAATATTAAATTGTTCAAACAACTTTTTTGTTAACTTCAATTAATTATTACCTCATTGAGTGAAAAAGGACAGAAGGGTAAAAATTGCCGAAAAACTGCAAATATCAAGCGCAACCGATATAGATGAAGATAGTCATGAACAATAATAATTTGTTCAAATAATTATTTTTGCTAAATCTAATTAATTATTAAGTCACGCCTAATAAAAAATAAACAAACAGTTGAAAATTTCCGAAAAAACCGCAACATTCTACCAATTAAGCAAAGAGAATATTATTAACAATGCTAATGAATTGTTTAAACAATTATTTTGTTAACTTGAATTAATTATCACTTCACACCAAATCAAAATTGGACAAAAAGCCAGAAATTAAAAAAACGCATCTTTCAAGCATTATTTAAATATAATATTATTAATAATTATAATGAATTGTTTAAACAATTACTTCGTTAACTTGAATTCATTATTACTTTACTCCAAATGAAGATTGGACAAAAAGCCAGAAATTTCCAAAAAAACCGCATCTTTCTACCATTATTTAAATATGATATTATTAATAATTATAATAAATTGTTTAAATAATCTCTATTGCTGACATTGATGACCTATCACTTCCCTCTAATTAAGAATTGGACAAAAAATGGAAAATTTGTGAAAAAACCGCGTCTTTCTAAATCCATTCTATGGAAAAATTGCTGAAAACAATAATAAATTGTTTAAACCATTTATGAAAATATATAATTTTCAGTATATAGTAATATTTTATGTATTAAAAACAATTCGCATTGAATGAACCGAAAAAAATTATAATTAGCGCCAAAAACTCGCAAAACCCATTTTTTCACTTATGGGGTTTCTTTGGGACCCTATAAAACATACTTATGGGGGTGATATTTGAAAAGTGATATTTTATTTGTATTCTATGGCTAATTGTGAAGAGAAATTTTGTGTTTCAACTCGATTGAGATAATATTGAGGATTCTGGATAAGATTTACAAAAACGTCTTTTTTTCTTATGGGAAATGCACGTTAAAATTCATGGGGCTTGCGGCACCCCTAAAAATAATTCTTTTTGAAAAAACAAAAAAATGGAGTTATTTTTGGGTAGACTCGAACAGATTTGGGGGATGTCCCGATAAAAATTAAAAAAAAAATGTTTCCAATGCATTTTTGGACCACCCTAGTATAGACCCTAGGGTGGTTCTTATTTATACTTGGTGGATTTTTTTTTCTCGA
>CAKNXH010000787.1:38577-56832 GCA_932178445.1 Andricus quercusramuli | reverse complement strand
ACATACATACATACATACATACATACATACATACATACATACATACACACATAAATACATACATACTAAAAAGACAGACAGGCATACTAACAGACAGACAGACATACAGACAGACATATTAACAGACAGACAGGCACACTAACAGACAGACAGATATACTAACAGATAGACAGACATACTACAGACATACATTTTGCAAAAATCTGTTTTTTGGGTTCAAGGGGTCTCAAAACGTGGACATTTGACCAAAAACCAGGGGGGTCGAATTTTACATAAATCTAATACATTCTCAGGATGAGAATGTAAAAATAGGTGGAACGAAATTATCGAAAATCTCGCAGTTATTACTGTTGACGACCTGATTGGTTCCATACTGCATTCTTATGACTTTAAGTGGCTGTTTTAAGTTTTTTCTTTTGAATTTTCTGGAATTTGGTAAATCTCCTCGAATCAGGTTATACATGTATCCATCTATTTATAAAGACTAAGATTTTTCTATATTATTAATTTAGTAAATCAAAATTTCCAATTAAGTAATTCTATTCGATGATAAAAATTATGTTTGAATGTTTCTAAACATTATTGGTAAAAAAAGAAATTTGAGTTTTATAATTAATTTTTAATATTAGGAAATAGTACTGTTCTCAACATTTATCTACCAGCGTATAATTTGTAAACTTTTCTAATTTTTCATTATTTTTCTTTATATTTTTTTTGAGAAAATATTTTACAAGATTTTAGCATATTTCAAAAAATTTCCGAAAATGATGTAGAAAATTCGAAGAAAAATTTTGAATTTTGCAAGATTACAAAATTTTAGAAAAAATTCTAATAAGTTTAGACTAAATTTATAGGTTTTAAAAGGAAACAAAAATAATTTCACTTGAAACAAAATGTAGATTCTTTGAGATTCCGAACAAAAAATATATAAGCTTTTTAAGATTTTTGAAAGGATTCTAGTGAATACATAAATGTTCTTAAGATTTCTCGGAAAATTGTATATTATATTTTATTTTACAACATTTATTTTAAGAGAATATTTTTAAATGTTTCAAAAGATTTCAAAAGATTTCCAAAATAATCAAAAAAGAATCTCTAGAATCTGAAGGCAATTTTTTTACTTTTGAAGAATTTTTTCAAAATTGTAGGAAAATTATAATCATTTTGAAAGATATTTAGCAGTTTTCGATTAATTCAAAAAAATGAAATAAAAAATGTTCAAAAACTTAGAACAAAAATTAAATGTTTGAAGATTTCGGAATAAAATTTGGAAGTATTTGTTTAAGATTTTGAAAGTTTTCAAGACAGTAGAAAAATTTTCTTAGGATTCTTTAGAAAATTTGCAGTGATTCTCTATATTTTTAAAATAATAATAATGAAATATTTTAAAAGATTATAAAACAATACAAAAAATTCCAAAATTGTAAAAAACGAATCCGGGAGATTTGGAGACAATTCTAGGGATGATTCGAATCAGTTTAAAATATATTTAGAAATTTTACAAGTTTTGAAAAGATTAAAAATATTTTAAATCGTAATAAAATTCCCGAAAATTTACAAAATATTTTTCATTTTTTTCGTATTATCAAAAATTCTTGAACATATTTTAAAATGACTTAAAATTTTCCCAAAATTTTGTGAAATCCTGTAAAATAAACAAATCTAGAACATTTTCTAGATACCTTTTTCGACATATCTGGAATCTTCAAAAATATTTTTGAATTTTCTCGAGAATCCTAGAAAAATTATGTTTATTTAACATTCAAGCAAATAGATAAAGAAACTTGAAAATAAATTTTCATTAAAAGTTGTTATATTGTATTAAAATCATTTATCTATTCAAATCGTCTTTTTGGTTTGAAAATTCTGCTCTTCAAGTAGTTAATATTTTCACCAAAAAATATTTTAATTTTCAATTTAAAAACTATTGAAATAGAATAATTTAATTTTCAGTTAGAGAAATAAGTTTTTAGGTAAATAAAATATATGCTCAACGAAATATTTAAATTTTCAACCAAACAAATGAATTTTCTACCAAAAAGATAAAATGTCTATAAAAAAAAAATTTCGGAGAAAAATCAGTTAAATTTCTTAATAAAAAAATTAATTTCCAATTTTTAAAAACTAATTTTCAACCAAAGAAATGAAATTTCAACATAAAAATTAATTTTTTAGTCTGTAGAATTTAAGAATTCTTAAATTTCATATAATTTTTTCCCAAAAAAGAATATTTTTCAACAAAATACGTTAATTTTCAATCCAAAATTTGATTTTTATTGCAATTTTTTAAGTTATCGTTGAATTTTCAACTATAAAAGATAAAATTTCAAGAAAAAATGTAACAGTTTCATTTTTAGTTAGAGAAATAAGTTTTTAAGCAAATAAAATTAATTTTCAACCAAACGAATACATTTTTTACCAAAAAGATAAAATGCCTATAGAAGAAAAATTTCGATAAAAAATTCAGTTAAATTTGCTAATAAAA
The DNA here is from genome assembly GCA_932178445.1 of Andricus quercusramuli. Classification (NCBI taxonomy): domain Eukaryota; kingdom Metazoa; phylum Arthropoda; class Insecta; order Hymenoptera; family Cynipidae; genus Andricus; species Andricus quercusramuli. The sequence continues at coordinate 54,347 of CAKNXH010000787.1, read as the reverse complement.
AAATTAACAATAATTTTCAACCGAAGACATAAAATTTGAATCAAAAAAATTAATTTATTACAGAAAAAAAAATTCAACAAAATACATGAATTTTCAAACGAATATTTTCATTTTTAATTAAATTTTGTAACTAATAGTGGAATTTTTAACTGAAAAAGCTGAATTAGTTACCAGAAATATTAATATTCTACCAAAAAATAGAAAGTTTCAACAAAATACAGAAATTTTCAAACAAATAGTTGAATTTTCAACTGGAGAAGATTGATATGCTCATTGCTCAACCAAACATGAAATAGTTGAATTTTCAGGTAAAACAAAAATCATTTTCAATACAAAAAGCGATTTTTGAACAAAAGAAATTAATTCTGAATGAAAACGATTAATTTTCTACCAAAAAAGATTATTTTTAACAAATTACATGAATTTTTCAATCAAAAAGGTGGATTCGTCTGCAAAAAGATTAATTTTCTACCAAAAAAGACAAAGTTTCAACAAAATACAGAAATTTTCAAGCAAATAGATTAATTTTCAACTTAAGAAGATAAATATTTAACCAAACATGAAATAGATAAATTTTCTGTTAAAAATATAATGAGAAAAAAATGTCTACAAAATAGATCAATTTTTAACAAAAAAAGGTTGAACATTAAAAATTTTGATATACACTGTAATTTTATTGTTATAATAAGGAAACTTTTGTAAATCATACGCAACATTCTCAAATCATATAAGATTTTCTGCAAAATCCATAAGAAAATGTTGGAAAATTAAAAGAGTTTTTGTGAAGCAAGCATAATTAGTGCGCGTGCAGCGCGTTCTTGTTTCCAAGTTAATTAAAAGCAAGTAATTTTAATTAATTCAAACCTTTCGTGAAATCGAATTATTTTTCTCTCTCATTCTTTCCAGCGAAAATAGACACGTGACTCACACTAACTCATTTTTAGGTTTCTTATTCTATCTCTGTCTCAGGAGTGCAGATCCCCTTAATAAAATTCCAGCAGTGACGGTAACATTTTATTTCCACAGCTAAAAGAACTACAAAGTAATATTACTCCGGGACCAGAAGTTGAAACCTGATTAATTTGCTCTAGGGGTGAACTCGGATATTACCACAAACCTTCCGAAATGGTACCGTCAAGCATTATATTTCAGCTTGGAAAAGAGTTTCATTAATGTTCCACTGAACGTATCTTCTGGATTAATCAAATTCACATGGAAAAACGTTGCTTAAAATTTTATTTTGCAATATTTCTGCAAATTTTTCATCTTTCTCTCAAATTAATGATTCGAATTTATTACCTTTCTTTACTACAGTTAATAACGAAATGGATTTCGGAAAAAAGTTATGGTACCAGCTGTGGATAATGCTATTAAATTATAGAAGGAAGAAGAGGCAGAGAACAGATGGCTTGTAGAGATACTTGAAAAACATTTAATCACACGGAATTGATGTTTACTCTTTTCTCTCTCATGGGAATAACCAGTATGGTGAAGACTATCATGAGACGAATTTCGAGGGCGTTTTGAGATTTTCATTAATGTTTCAATGCGAAACGCCTATTAAAAGTTTAATTAATCTAAGCAAAGTTATTATATTTATGAAAAAGCGGAACGACTACATTTTGAGACTCCCTGAGTCTGTCTGTCTCTGTCTATATGTATGCATGTATGTATGTATGTATGTATGTATGTATGTATGTGCACTACCGTCGAAAATTGTGCGCACGACTCGCGTGAGCGCTATTAAAAATCACTGCTGACTTCGAACCACGATATTTCGGCGAAAAAAAGAGATAGGGCATTTTTTAGAAAACAGTTGGCAAGTTCATGAAATTCCACGTGTATTGGTACCGAACAAATATTTTTTTGAACTTCTAAAAATAGTACAGCACTTGAGAAGTTCAAAAAAAAAATTCAAGATTTTCTCAAATTTTCTACCTCAAATTCAACTTTTTGCACGACCTAGGAAAAATTTTTCAGAAATCTGAAAATTAAACGACATGAAGCCTAAAGCTTATCTTTAATTTAAGCCAAGAAAACTTAAAAAATCTTCATGGGTGCTCGAGATATGATTAAAAATGTTCAATCGTATCTGAGCTCAATTTTAATCGAATTTCACGGTTCTCGGCCGGTCTGCTGCTCGTTTCCTTCGTTGAGGCAGGACCGAATAGGCCACGCACTAAGGTGGCGCCTCTTATACTTTTGGTTCTCTTCATTAGTAATTTTTATTTCAAATTATGGTGAATAAAAAAACATATTTATTGTTATTTGTGATTGTTGACAATTATTTGAATCTAATATTATCTCCATATTAAAGAATATGACAATGTCCACTTAGGCGCCACCTCTGTGCGTGGCCTATTTGGTCCTGCCTCAACGAAGGAGGCGAGTAGAAGACCAGCCGAGAACCGTGATCGTCGATTAAAATTGATCTCAGATACGATTGAACCTTTTTAATCATATCTCGGGCAGCCATGAAGATTTTTTAAGTTTTCTTGGCTTAACTTAAAGATAAGATTTAAGGCTACAGGTCGTATAATTTTCAGCTTTTCAACAAAATTTTCCTGGGTCGTGCAAAAAGTTGAATTTGAGGTAGAAAATTTGAGAAAATCTTGAATTTTTTTTTTGAACTTCTCAAGTGCTTACTATTTTCAGAAGGTCAAGCAAATATTTGTTGGGTACCAATAGACGTGGAATTTCATGAGCTTTCGAACTGTTTTTTAAAAAATGCCCTATCTCCTTTTTTCGCCGAAATATCGTGGTTCGAAGTCAGCAGTGATTTTTAATAGCGCTCACGCGAGTCGTGCGCACAATTTCCGACGGTAGTGTATGTATGTATGTATGTATGTATGTATGTATGTATTTATGTATGTATGTATTTATGTATTTCTGTCTATCTGTCTGTCTGTCTGTATATATGTCTGTATGTATGTATGTATGTATGTATATCGGTATGTCTGGCTGTATGTATGTATGTATGTCTGTATGTATGTATGTATGTCTGGCTGTATGTATGTATGTCTGTATGTATGTATGTATGTATGTATGTATGTATGTATGTATGTATGTCTATCTGTATGTATGTATGCATGTATGTTTGTCTGTCTGTCTGCTTGTAGTTTGTAGGCTATAGTCTGTACTATCGTGTAGGCACGATAAGTTTCGAAAGATTGATCAGATTGGATTGTGCTCTTGCACACTTTTTTAAGGCCTCAAAGAAAAGAACAAGTTCGTTAACGAGCTATTTTGGATACAAATTCAAAAAGTGAGAGCATTTTCAAATTTTTCAGACCATTTTTTTAAACTTTGAAAATTCGATGCACGACTATTCATAGTACTTGGAATCTCGAACAAGTTCTCCCAATGACTTTTTTCGATGAAAAGAAAATTAGCAGAGTTATAGCATTTTCAAAATCCAAAAAAACAAACGAAAATTAAAATTTGAAGCAAAACAACGCACGATATGAGAAAAAAGTTCAGTGAAGGAAAACGTTGCTTTTTGGAAGCTCTATAAGATAATCGTGACAACTTTTTGGATTTTTTCGAAAAAATCGAAAATTCAAATTTTGATCGCACAAAAAACAACAAAAAATAGAAAATTCCATTTTGCGATCGGAATATGCAGGATACGAAGAAATTAATCAACAAACATTGTGCACCCAGAAAAGATCTATAAATTTGCTATAAATCACTTTTTTATGGGACACGTAGTTTTTGTTCTATTCGTACAAAACGTTAAGAATAAAAAGTTCCATTTTTAGACAAACGACACAAGCTATGAAAAAAAAGAATAGACAAAAGTTGCTCTTGCAAAACAGAGTAGGAACTCATCTGAATTTGTCAACGATAATTTTTTGATAGGATGCGTAGTTTTTGTTTTTTGTTTGACGATAAAAATGAATTCACAAAAGTTTTTCAACCAAAAAATATCTAGAAATTTATGAGAAACTCTTGTTAAAAAAATATATCAGAAATTAAAAAATCAACTTTTTGAAAAAAGGACACAAGCTGCAATTACATTTTATCTAACAAAATTTTTCGCCTGAATTATATCTACAAATTTGGTCAGAAACACCTCACGCTAGAATGCGTATTTTTAGTTTAAATCGTAAAAAAAGCATTTAAAATGAACAAATTAAATTTATGGAAAAACGGCACAAGTAGCAATTAAAGGTTTAATAATAATTTGAAAATAATAAGGTAATCATGATAAATAAAATTTGTACTTTATTTGGCATCGATTTTTCGACAGAATCGAGTGCAAAGCAGGAGATACGTAATGAGAATGTGTTCGTTAAAGCCGAAAGAGCTTTAACAAAAGAGAATTCACAATCACTGAATTACAGTTGTCGAAGCGTTGACCTTTAATTTTAAAAGGCTTGGGCCCAAATGTGAGGAAAATACAAAGACCGAGCGCGAAGCGCGAGATAATTATATTTTCGAGCGCGAAGCGCGTGGAACAATAGTCGCGCGCCCTAGGCGCGCTCAAACTAGCGAGCTTTATATTATTTTCTATATTAAATCGAACTAAATGGCTCAATGAACTCTCATTTCAATCGCTAATAGAGATAAATAAATTTAATAAAAGTTTTCGTTAAAATTGACAAAACCTAACCTATAAAGGGTATTTTTCGCGAACGAAGTGAATTATACTTTATTTTTGCTCAAAATTATTGTTATAGGGAATGAATTTTCATTTAGGTGAATGAAAAAGAAGAAAAAACTATGCAGGATTTTTACCCTTTTCGTTTTTTTCTTTTATTTCACTTAATAATAACTTCCTGTGTTTTATTAAATATTTGTTCTTTTTGTTAATAAATTAATCTTCTTGGTTGAAAATTCAATAGTTTGTTTTAAGTTTGTTTTCCCTGTTGACTGAAAAATAGTTTTTAATAAAAAACTCAACTATTCTTGAAAATTTGTCTTTTTTGGTTGAAAATTTAACTCCTCCGTTAAAAGTGTAATTCTTTTGTTGAAAATTAATTCTTTTCGTTGAAGATTCATTATTTCAATAATTTAAATTGTGACAAATGTCATGTTGGTTAAACTGGTAGATTACAGTTTTACATCATATACCTAATGAATTTAAAAGATTAATAGCAAAAATGTTTTTGATTCAGAAAAATAGTAATAATTGCTTCAATATAATTTCAGATCTTAATAATTATAGTCCAATATATAATATAATCTTGGAATCTCTAGTTTAAAAAATTAATGAAATTCGAATTTTGTAACTAATTTAAACATAAAGAATCTGAAATCAATTTTTGAAATTTTTAACTAATTTAATTATGTTGTTATTGTAATCTTATCTCATTTCTAATTTAACAAGAACAAATGTAGCCAAATTTTTCTGTTTCAATCTTACAACAATAGATAACTTATATTGCGAATATTTGATCTACATTTTTCAAATTGATGAATTTTTACTTAAATTCCTTATATTATTGCAATTTTTAACTTACATTCAATTAATTATCAAGATCAGTATATCAAATTTCAATTTTTTTAAGATTGTTAATAATTTTTTGATTCTTTCGTTTAATTTTAGATCTTTATTCAACGGTTTTTACTAAATTATTAATTTTTCATTTCAATTTTACAACTTTCTAACTAAGTTTTCAAAAATCAACATGAAGTTAAAATTTGCAACTGAAAAATGGAGAAGGAGAAATTGGAACTATTTTAATTGTGATGATGATGTTTATCAACTTCTCTACTTAACAATTTTTTATCCTGATGAGGAAAACTATTAGTGTTCGAAACGTCAAATTGAAATAAAGGATCGAGCAAATGAATTCTTGGTCTGAAGTATGTCATTTTTACCATCATTCACATTATATTTTTATATTCTCATCCAGAGAAGGTATTAGATTTTTGTAAAATTTGACCCCTCCCCCCGTTTTTTGTAAAATGTCCACGTTTCGAGACCAACTGAACCCAAAAAACAGGTTTTTACAAAATGTATGTCTGTTAGTCTGTCTGTCTGTTAGTATGTCTGTCTGTCTGTTAGTGTGCCTGTCTGTCTGTTAATATGTATATCTGTATGTTAGTATGTCTGTCTGTATCTTAGTATGTCTGTATGTATGTCTGTCTGTCTTTATGTCTGTTAGTATATCTGTCTGTCTGTTAGTGTGCCTGTATGTCTGTTAATATGTCTGTCTGTCTGTTAGTATGTCTGTCTGTCTGTTAGTATGTCTGTCTGTCTGTTAGTCTGTCTGTACATTTTTAGTTTGTTAGTACGATAACTTTCAAAAGAATTAACCTATGGGATTGAGCTTTGGTATCCTCGTCAAGTGTCCTAAAATGAAGGTCAAGTTCCTTAGCCAGACAAAGCACGATACGAAAAAAGTCAAGGCAAGAAAAAATTTAAGTGACAAAGATATAGTTTAAATGTACTTAACTAAAAGTTTTTAAACAATTTTTCTTCTGCAGGAACGAAACCAAGTTCTCGGACGATAAAGTAATCTAGCATCTAAATTTGGTTAGTTATCAACGCATGAAATGAAGTCAATGTTGGTGTTTGACTGCAAGTCCGTTTATTGCAAACGGCCAATGCAGGAATCCCGAAAAGCTGTAATTGCCATTCGATTAGATTCTCGACGCTTACTCCATTTCCAATTCCCAGTTTGTGGTAAATGTGCATGCATGGGCAGATACGTCGCGAAAAATCAACAGGCAACTACCGCACCACTTTTGTGTTCTTTTTCGATCAATGAAAGGAAAGCGGATGGAAAAAATACGTCAGCGGAAATATTTTTTAAAAAAATCACAAATTTATTTAAATTATTTGTTAAGATAAACAACCTGATCGTAAAAAATGTAGAGAACTAGGGAAATATGAAATGAGATAGTTCAGAGAAAACAAAATTTTTGATTTTTCTATGCTTCATCCTCTTATTTTGTATTATTTGGTAAAAAATATTTTCTGAATTTTTTTAGATTAAAACAAATTTAGACGTCGCTCTCAAATCTTTTTGAACATGTTTTGGGGATGCCTCACGAGTATTTTGAGCATAGAATTAAACAGATATGTTAGTTCTGTTTTGCAAAAAAAATGTCATTTATTATTTATTTTTTAGGCCTTAGATTACACTTTAAAATGAAAAATGAAAGAAACTGCCCGGATGTGAAAGCTCTTTTTAGTGAAAACACATTGGGATTAGCGTGGGGTACTTTAAGCACCAAGAGACACATCTAAACTTTTTTTTTTTAATTCAAAAAAATTAGGAAAATCTTTTCCACCAAATAGGGGAAACCAATTGGAAGTGGACACTAGTAGGAAGTTAATTATGAGAAAAAGTGACTGGCTCTTAAAGCATAATAACTTTTGCTTTATGTATTTTCGGCCGGAAGAGATGAATTTTCAAGAAAAAAGTTCAATTTTCAACTTTAAAATAATGATTTTTAACAACAAAGTTTCATTTACAACCGAATAGTTGAACTTTTCAGCGAAATAGATGAAGTTTCAACAAAAAAATTGAATTCTTAACCAAATTGATTCACTTTCTATCAAAAAAGATGAATCTTTAACAAATATATGTATTTTAACCAAATAGTTGAATTTTCAACCAAAGAACACGAACTCGCAATAAAAAATGTAATAGTTGATATTGAAATCAAACAAGATTGTAATTTTATATCAAAAAAGGTTTAATTCAAATTAGAAAAGACGAATCATCAATAAAACAGTTAAATTTTCAACTCAAAAAGATGAATTTTCAATTAAGAAGATACATTTTTGACCAAAAAAGTCGAATTTTTAACAATATATATATATATATATATATATATATACATGAATTTTTAAACAAAAAAGGTGGAATCTCAACAAAAAATGTATAACTGATGTTTTAGCCAAAAAAACTTTGTATTTGAAATCAAAAACAGTTGAATTACACCAAAAATATTAATATTATACAAAATAATCGAATATTCGAGTAAAAATGATTTTTTTTCTACGAAAAAGTAGAATTTTTAACCAATGAAATGAATTTTCAACCAAGAGGAATAATTTTCTACGAAAAAGATGAATTTTCGAAAAATTACATCAAAAGATGAATTTCTCTCACTAAAAAAGATACATTTTTAACCAATAATGGAATAGTGAAGTTTTCAGGTGAAAAGAAATCAATTTCCAACCAAAAAAATTAATTTCAAAAAAAGTAGTTTGATTTTTAACCAAAAAGATGAATTTTCAAATAAAATGTTAAATCTTCAATCAGAAAAATTAAATTTTTAACAAAGTAGTTTAATTTTTCATCAACTACTTGGATTTTTAACCAAAAAAGAATTATTTTTAACGAAAAATTAAACAGCATTTTTAAGCAACAAGAGATAAATTTTCAAACTTAAAAGTTACATAGGAACTAAGAAAGACCTTTCGGTGAAGAAAGAAAAATAATTCCAATCTAACTGTAGAATTTTTAATTTAAAAGTTCGAATTTCCTACCAAACAGTGGAATTTTCAACCCGAAAATATGAATTTTTAACCAAAGAGATAAATCTTGAACCAAAAAAATTACTTTTGTAAAAAGTAGTTTCATTTTCAACATGGTAGTTAATTTTCAGCCAAAGAAGATGGTTTGGTAACAAAATAGTTCAGTTTTTAATAAAATACCTAAATCTTCAATTAAAAGAGATGAATTTTGAATAAAAAATGTAATAATAGACTTTTCAATGAAAAATAATTAACTTAACCAGAAAAGACAACTTTTTACAAAAATATGAATTCTCAATTCAAAAGGCTGCTTTTTTATCCAAATAGACAAATATTCCAAAAAACGTTTGAATTTTCGAGAAAATAATTAAATTTTTAAGAAAATAATTAAACTGTCTACCAAATAGTAGAATTTTCAACCAAAATGGGTGAATTCTAAACCAAGAATATTATAATAAATTTTCAGCCGAAAAGCATTATTTTCCATCCCAAAATAGTTGTACTTCCTTATTGGGTTCTATTTTTAGGCGAAACCCCGAGAAAATGTAAAGTTTCTCGAAAATGTGAAAAAAGAGAAAGTCTTTTAAAAAGAGGAAAAAGAGGAAAATAGGAGAAAGAGCGTGAATTCTGATACTATGACTTCCAAATTTCATCCACCTCGTATTGGTTTCTCCTATCACAAAATAAAGGGCCGAGACTTCAAAAAGTCCAAATTTACAAACTAAAAATAAAAGAAAAACGCTCTAAAGGCAAAAATCGATGGCGCGAAACTCCTTACACCAAAGCTCTAAGATCTTACGCCAACATAATCCAGCTTGACATCTCGTGATGAAGGTGCTCCAACCAAGCTTTTAGCGTCACTTCCTAATTGATGGATCGCTGCTCTACTGACTACAAGTGCCCTCTAATGACGATTAGGTGTCCTCTAATTTCCCAGAATTTGTCGTCTATGAATATACAGCTTGATGCACATTGCACATTGGACATGCAGAGTCGAGAGAGGAAATTAGAAAACCAGAAAAGAGAGACGTGGAGAGATGTAGAGGGATGTAGAGAGAATATAGAGGACATGAAGTGTCGTTTACTCCCTGTTTTCTGCTGGCTGACACAATGCATTGAATATCCGTTGTATGGTCGTAGTCGGCGGAATAGGGGTAACGGAACCGTGTAATAACCGCATATACAGCCAACTGTAGGTACAATAGTTACGTTCGGAGGTAGGAGCTAGTAGGAAGTAGGTAGTACTCGTAGGTAGTGGGTGGATGAGTAGGTATATGTAGGAACCAGGTACTACATAACGGGGATAGGTATTCGACTCCGTTGCAGTCTCTCTATATGCTGTGCTGAGCAATGCAGTCTCCTATCCCCCTTAAACCCGCCTCCAGTCTAGGCCGGTTTATCCTTATCGAGGGTAGCGGGCCACATAAATCAAAGTGTTTACTCGACAGACATGGGGACCACTGAACTGGTGCAAGCTCACGGCTAATAATGAGCATCGAGCGCACATACTGGTTGACCTCTCTAGTTCTACTACTGATTATTCACATCCAACTCGTGACGATCCGCAGTTGACAAACCAAGAGTCATCATGGTCCTGGGAATGCCATTTCAAGCCTGGACCTTTCATTTCTGGATTGGTATTTCCCTCTCCGTGTCATAAGATCTCGCCACCACCGTTTTTTTTTGAAAATAAGACTCTTCATGCCCATTGTCATGACCATGCCCCTTGGACACACCCAAAGCCACTCCCACATTTTTTAATCACGATATTTCACCAATCTGACTACACCCACTTTATTTGTGCACGCCTACTTCCAACGTCCATTTTCATTGAGAACACTCTTTAGCCATACGATCAAATGCATATTCTGGCAACGAATTTGTTGACAACGCCACTTAGACACACCCAAATTCACTGCTATATTCATTAAACATTATCTTTAGTCATCTAATTGACAACGCCCACGTTAACTGACAACGCCTGTTCGCAAGGCCTACTTTCATCTACTACACTCTTTAGTCATACGATCAGAGACTTTATTCAGATTTGAAGAGACTTGAATCAGATGAATTGATTTGTCGACCACGCCTCTGAGAAACACCCAAATCAACTCCCACATTCCTTGAGCACTAACCTTAATCATCCAATTAACCGCACCCACTTTATTCAACAAGCCCTTTTTGCAACGTTCACTTTTATTGACTACACTCTTTAGCCATACGATCAAACAAACATTATTTATAATTATTTGTTGACCATGCCCCTTATAAATACTTAAAGCCACTCCCACATTCCTTAACTACGAATTTTAGTCATCCAATGGAACACACCCACTTTTTTCAAGCAAGCCTTTTCAACGACCACTTCCATTGACTACCCTCCTCATTCATACAAGAAAACACACATGTTAGCAATGAGTAAAGCATCTCCAACACACATTAACCACGAGCTCTCACCTAATTGATCACACCCACTTTATTTGACCACACCCACTGTATTTGACCACACCCACTGTATTTGAACACACGCACTTTATTTGTCCACACCCACTTCATTTGACCACGCCTATATTTAACGCCCATTTAAATTGAATACACTTTTTACTCATTCAGTGAAACACATATGCTAGCAAATGATTCATTAAATACGCTGATTGATTACAACCTTGAATATACCCACATTACAATTCTTTTTTATTTATACAATTGACCGCACATGTAATTAACCCTTTCTTTGAACACGCCTCTTAGACACTCCATTGGTCTTTCTTATATTCCTTGACAATACTTTTCAACCATAAAAATGGTAACACCCACTTTATTTATTAACGCCCACTTTCATTAGCCACACCCTTTCGGCCCATCCTTTTTCCTTCATTATGCCCATTGGCCCCACCCATTTTCATTGGCTAACCCTATGTCATGCCCTTGATCACGCTCCTTATGAATCAACAATAGAAATATAAAAAAAATTAGAAAATCTCAAATTACATTATCTATTATTGAAAAAATAGTTTAATTATGCATATTTAAGAAGATGTTCGAAAAAAAGTATAAAGAAGCAGTAATCATCTATTCTACTCACTGGGATGTCTTTAATAAACATTTGAATTATTTTCAGATTCTCAAACAACAATTCATATGAGCATATGAAATTACTATTTTTGAAAAATTGAATTATGCAGATTGTTTTTTAAGAACATGGAAATAATTTGAATATTTATTAAAGACCTCTCAGTAAGTGGAATAAATTAACGCTTCTTTATAAAAATTTTCTTAGCATATCTCCACAAGTATGCATTATCAAGAAAAGCTTTTAAACCAAAAATACTTATTTTAATGAGTTTATTTTTTTGGCGAAAACAGATAAATTCGTGATGAGCTGCGTCTAAATATTATTCGATTTATTTCTCTTTTTGGGTTAAAAATTCAACTCTACGTTAAAAATTCATATTTTGTTGTTGATAAGTCAACTGAAATCTTTTTTGGATGAAGAATATTTTTTCTGAAAATTTGTCTGCTTAATTTAAGAATTCACTTTTTTTTAGTAAAAATATTGCATGTTTCCTGGAAAATTTACGTTTTGTTTAAAGTTTGTATTTTTCTGTTGAAAAGTCTAACAAAATTCTTATGGATGAAAATTCAACTCTTTTTTTAAAAATTTGTCTTTTTGATATAAAAATTCACTTGTTTTAGTAGAATTTTCATTTTTCTTGGACAAAAATGAAACTGCTTGGTTGAAAATTTAACAATCTTGTTGGTGAGTCATACTTTTTGGTTGAAAAGTCTGCTGTTTTGTTGAAAAATTAAATATTTTGTAGTAAATTTACTTTTTGTCTTTCAATATTTTGATGTTGAAAAGAGAACTGAAATCTTTTCTGAATTTTCAACCTGAAAATGCAAATTTTCATCCAAATAGTTGAATTTCCTTCCAAAAAGATGAATGCTCAATGACAAATGTAATAGTTGATGTTTCAACAACAAAAAATCCTTAACCACGAATAGTTGAATTCAACCATGAATCACTATTTTTCTACAAAATAATTGAATTTTCACGCTAAAAATATGAATTTCCAATGAAAAAAGTTAATTTTCGTAAAAAAATCGGAATTTTATACTAAATAGTGGAATCATCTACCAAATTGTTAAATTTTCAAACCAAAAAGTGGATTTTTTTACGAAACAGGGGAATTTTCCAGCCAAAAATATGAATTACCAACAAAAAAAGTTAATTTTTAAACAAAAATTTAAATTATCCACTAAATAGTTGAATTTTATAGCAAATTGTTAAATTTTTATGCTAAAAAATAGTTGAAAATTCAACTATTTCCTAGAAAATTTACTTTTTGTTTAAAATTTGTATATTTCTGTTGAAAAGTCTATTGAAATCCTTATGGATGAAAATTGTACTCTTTTTTTGAAAATTTGTCTTTTTGATATAAAAATTCACCTGTTTTAGTAGAATTTTCATTCTTCTTGGACAAAAATGAAATTGTTTGGTTGAAAATTTAACAATCTTGTCGAAGAGTTATACTTTTTGGCTGAAAATTCTACTGTTTTGTTGAAAATTTAACTATTTTGTGGAAAATTTACTTTTTTTTTTAATATTTTCGTGTTGAAAAGAGAACTGAAATCTTTTCTGGATGAAAATTCAACTATTTTTTTTATATTTCTTTAAATTGAAAATTCATCAGTTTCAAGAGAAATCTCATCTTTCTTCGATAAAAGTGCAACTTTTTGGTTGAAAATCAAACTATTTTGTTAAAAAATCATACTTTTGGATGGAAATTCTACTGTTTTGTTGAAAATTTAACTATTTCGTAGAAAATTTACATTTTGTTTCAAATTCATATTTTGGCTTTGAAAAAATTCGTCTTTTTGGATAAAAAATCCAATTTTGCTCTTAGAAACATATTTTTTGTTAAACAGAAAAAAAAAATTTGAATTTATATTTTGATCTTGAAAAGTTAACTGGAATCTTTTCTGGATGAAAATTTAACTATTTTTTCTCGATATGTTTTCTTTTTGAATAAAAATTCATCTGTTTTAAGAGAAATTTCATATTTTTTTGGATAAAAATGCAACTATTGGGTAAAGAATTCAACCGTTTTGTTAAAAATTCATCATTTTTGTTTAAAAATTCGTCTATTTGGTTTGAAAATTTAATTTTTTTCGTAAAAAGCCAACTAAAATCTTTTTTAACAGGATATTCAACTCTTTTGTTTTAATTTATCTTCTTGATTTATAACTTCATCCGCTTTGGTAGAAATTTCAACTACTTGGGTAAAAGTTAAGCTACATTGTTTAATTTTTTTCATTGAAGGCTTATATAACTTTTCCATTATTTTAAGATTGATCTGTTTTAGTTGAAAATTCTCCTTGTTTGGTAAAGAAAAAAATAATTTTCTTGGTTTAAAATTTAATTTCTATTGGGTTGTTGAAAATTCGTCTTTTTGGTTTGAAAAAACTTTTTTTTGGTATGAATTTCATATTTTTTGATTGAAATATAAACTCTGACACTTTTTGTAGGGAATTTATATTTTAAGATTGAAAATTCAAGTAATTTCTTAAAAAACCATCTTTTATAGAAGAAAAAACATTTTTTTGTTTAAAATAAATCAGGGACCCGACCGAAACTTTCGGTCTATTTCGTTATTGACAGAAAAAAATTATTTTTTATTAAACTTTGATCTGCTATCTCTAAATTTACACAAAATTAGATAATTTTTGAAACTACATTAATAATTGGATCAAAAATACGTTGTTTAGTTGGCAGTAACGAAATGGAACGAAAGTGTCGGTCTGGTCCCTGAAATAAATTAATAAATTTGAAAATTTTAAATTTTGTATCTGAAATACTGTTTTATTCCGTTTATAAAAGGTTCAATCTTAAAAGTATTTCAAAATTAAAATGCTGGTATTTGAATATTAATGATCAAGGAAAATGAAGTTCTCGGACACCCTGCCTAATTCTACTAACAATAACTAGTAAAACATTTTTGGAAACGAAAAATTACGTACAGAAAGAGCGGGGGGGGGGGGGGGTAGAAATATTTTATTACAGTTTGTAATAGGAGGGAGGGGGCCTATAATCCGTCACGTAATTTAAGTACGGCCCCTTAATTGAAGAAGGGAAATTGTAAGACCAAATCATCACCAATTTCATGGAAAGGGTTCTTAAACGGGGTGGCGGTATACAAAAATGATAAACGATTCCTTAGGAGGGGTACTTAAAAAGGGTTGAAGGTATACAAAAATCATAAAAAATCCTTCAGGAGAGGTACCTAGAAATAGGATGGAAAAGTCATCAATAATTTCTAAACAAAACACATAAAATAATAATAATTCAAATGTCTTTTGTCTTCAATTTTCAAACAGAAATTTGAAACTAATTTCCAGGATCTTAGCGTTTCATGCGCCACAGGAAATACGAAATACGAGATCCTTAAAGCTTACATCTTAGCTTCAAAATATGTTATTTTGGGAAACGTAAGAGGCAAACTACGTAGGTAAATTCACGTCTAACAAAATACGAAATTACACTGCCTCTGGCTGAGCACTGGCTCGGATTACGGCTGAAGTTCTACCGCTAATTGTATTAATAAACGAACCGTGCGTACGATATCGGATATTCGTAACAATCCTCTCCACGAGGAATGAAATAAAATACGACAAAGGTGCTTATAGTCATTGAAATCACCAGAATTGTCCACGAGTGGTCGCGAAGCTTTTCATTTGTCGGGTTAATTGAAACTTTATTTACATAATTCTTATTGGAAAATAATTTGTTTTGAATCCGAAAAAAATTAAGTAACTGTTCAAAAACGTCAGAATATTTTGAAGACTTTTTCCAACTCTTCTCAAATTTTTTTTTGATTTTATTTCATAAACACCTAAAATAAAAGACAACATGGAAAAAGAAGAATTTTCAACAAAGCAGTGGAATTTTCAAAAAAAAACTTAACTTTAACCAAAAACAGTTGCATTTTCAACCAACTAGTTGGATATTCAATTTAAAAAAAAAACTAATTGTTCAGAAGACAGTCAAATTTTCAATTCAAAAGGTATAATATTTTATGCAACAGAAACAATTGTTCAACAAAACACTTAAACATTAAAAAAATAATTGAATTGTAAACAAAACAGATGAATTTTCAGCAAACAGTTGCATTTTTAAACACAAAAGGTAATATTTCTACCAAAAGAGATGAATTTTCAAAGCAAAAAGACAAATTTTTAACAAAGGAGTTGAATTTCCCATCGGGAAAGATTTTTCAGTCAAGAGAAAAAAAATCATCAACCAAATTCTGGAATAATCAAACCAAAAAGG
>CAKNXH010000787.1:23693-38567 GCA_932178445.1 Andricus quercusramuli | reverse complement strand
AACTAATAATTTTCCAGCAAATAGTTAAATTTTTTACAAAAACAATGGAATGTTCAACGCAAAAAGACAAATTTTCAACGAAACAGTGGAATTTAACCAAATAGTTTAATCGTGAACTAAAAAAATCAATTTACACTCAAAAATGGAAGATCTAAGTTTTCAGTTGGAAAAAATGATTTTCAACCCAAAAAAAAACTTTCAACGAAATTGTTGAGTTTTTCAACCAACGAGATAGATCTGCACCGAAGCAGTTAAGTTTTTAATCCAGGAGATTAATTTTCTACTAAATAATGCAAAATCACAACAAAATGCATCAATTTTCAACCATATTTTGTAAACTTCAACTAAAAACCTCATTTTCCAGCAAAACTTTAATTTTCAACAATAAGGTGATTTTTTGAAAAAGTACTTCAACTTTTAACAAATTAGATACATTTTCAAGTAAAAATTATCAATTTTGAATCAAAAATGGATTAGTTTTTTTTAGTCAAGAAAATACATTTCCAATGAAATAGTTCAATATAAATTTTGAACAAACTGAATAAATTTTCACTCAACCAAATAGTAGAATTTTTATTCAAAAAATATTAATTCTGGCCCAGAAATGTAATAATATACATATTAATTAGGAAGAATCAACTTTTAACCAGAAAAGTTTATATTTACATGTTTTACTTGTAAAATAAAATCACTAATTTTTAATGTCATCAAGCGCTCTAAAAAATTGTAATTTACATTTATATTTTCCATCTGAAAATCTTATTTGAAAAGCTTCCATATTCAAGCTTCATCGATTTTTCTGCCAGGTTGAATCAAAATGCAATGACCTGGTAAGGATTTTAATTAAGCCGAAAATCTCCATCGAAAATTGAGATAAAAAAGGTTCAAACCCAGAGTGAACTTGCAGTGATCCAATTTAGTTATAAACTCGAAATCGATAACATTAAACGATGCTAAAAATATATATATATAATATACATAATAATCGAATTATTTCCGCTTCAGTAGGTAGCGTATTCTCGCAAAGAGAGTAATTAGAATTTGCGTAATAATGTAGTTGCTGCTTTAATTAACTGGAAACGAAACCGTGGATTTAATCAGGCGACAAATTTTTCCGGTAGAAAAATCCTGTGCGAAAGAAGGGAGAATGGAAGACAAAGTTGGCGAAGATAAATATCCGCGAGAGGCTAATATTATGATAAGAACGGCACATTTAAAGAGGATTTTTGCATCCACCCGTAAATCCATGCACTACTGAAAGTGTGGACGGATGCAGGAATAATATGAAAATCGACGAAAATGCATAAAAGGCTTTCACCGTTTTGAAAAAAGCCCGCATTCTCAATATTATGCTCGAATATTCGCATTGCAAAGGGAAAATTTGGTTAATAAGATTTCTCTGCTTGACTAAATTTTACACGGTTGAATATTTTATAACTAGTCAATATTTTACTTGAGATCACTTAGAGGCCGTACAAATTACTTGAATTTTCAACCAAAAAATATAAATTCCCAACAAAAAGTGTCAGAGTTTATACTTCAATCAAAAAACATGAAATACGTACCGAAAAAAAGTTTTTTCGAACCAAAAAGACGAATTTTCAACAACCCAACAGAAATGAAATTTTAAACCAAGAAAATTATTTTTTTTCTTTACCAAACAAGGAGAATTTTTAACTAAAATGATCAATCTTAAAAAAATGGAAATGTTATATGAGCCTTCAATAAGAAAAATTTAACAATGTAGCTTAACTCTTACCCAAGTAGTTGAATTTTCAATTTAAAAAGATTAATCTTCAATGAAATAGTTAAACTTTCAACCAAAGAGAGATTTTTAAACAAAAAGGATGAATTTTTAACAAAATGGTTGAATTCTTTAACCAATAGTTGCATTTTCATCCAAAAAAATATGAAATTTCTCTTAAAACAGATGAATTTTTATTCAAAAAGAAAACATATTTTTAAAAAATTGATGAATTTTCATCCAGAAAAGATTCCTGTTGACTTTTCAAGATCAAAATATAAATTTAAAAAATTTGTTTCTTTTTAACAAAAATAAGTTTCTAAGAGCAAAATCGGATTTTTTATCCAAAAAGACGAATTTTTTCAACGCCAAAATATGAATTTTAAAGAAAAAGTAAATTTTTCTACGAAATAGTTCAATTTTCAACAAAGCAGTAGAATTTTCATCCAAAGGTATGATTTTTTAACAAAATAGTTTTATTTTCAACCAAAAAGTTGCACTTTTATCGAAGAAAGATGAAATTTCTCTTGAAACTGATGAATTTTCAATTTAAAAAAATATAAAAAAGAGTTGAATTTTCATCTAGAAAAGATTTCAGTTCTCTTTTCAACACCAAAATTTAAAAAACAAAAAGTAAATTTTTCACCAAATAGTTAATTTTTCAACAAAACAGCAGAATTTTCAACCAAAAAGTATGACTCTTCAACAAGATTGTTAAATTTTCAACTGAACAATTTCATTTTTGTCCAAGAAAAATGAAAATTCTACTAAAACAGGTGAATTTTTATATCAAAAAGACAAATTTCCAAAAAAGAGTAGAACTTTCATCCATAAGGATTTCAATAGACTTTTCAACAAAAAAATACAAATTTTTATCAAAAAGTAAATTTTCTAGGAAATAGTTGAATTTTTAACTATTTTTTAGCATAAAAATTTAACAATTTGCTATAAAATTCAACTATTTAGTGGATAATTTAAATTTTTGTTTGAAAATTAACTTTTTTGTTGGAAATTCATATCTTTGGCTGGAAAATGACCCTGTTTTGTACAAAAATCCACTTTTTAGTTTGAAAATTTAACAATTTGGTAGATGATTCCACTTTTTAGTCGAAACTTCCGATTTTTTGTACGAAAATTAACTTTTTTCATTGGAAATTCATATTTTTGGCGTGAAAATTCAATTATTTTGTAGAAAAATCGTCTTTAATGGTTGAATTCAACTATTTGTGGTTAAGGATTTTTTGTTGT
This sequence comes from Andricus quercusramuli, assembly GCA_932178445.1. NCBI lineage: Eukaryota > Metazoa > Arthropoda > Insecta > Hymenoptera > Cynipidae > Andricus > Andricus quercusramuli. The sequence goes on along the minus strand of CAKNXH010000787.1, from coordinate 35,575 downwards.
TGAAATATCAACTATTACATTTGTCATTGAGAATTCATCTTTTTGGAAGGAAATTCAACTATTTGGATGAAAATGTGCATTTTCGGGTTGAAAATTCAGAAAAGATTTCAGTTCTCTTTTCAACATCAAAATATTAAAAAAGAAAAAGTAAATTTTCCACAAAGTAGTTAAATTTTCAACAAAACAGCAGAATTTTCAACCAAAAAGTATGACTCTTCAACAAGATTGTTAAATGTTCAACCAAACAATTTTATTTGTGTCCAAGAAAAATGAAAATTCTACTAAAACAGGTGAATTTTTATATCAAAAAGACAAATTTTCAAAAAAAGAGTAGAATTTTCATCCATAAGGATTTCAATAGACTTTTCAACAAAAAAATACAAATTTTTATCAAAAAGTAAATTTTCTAGGAAATAGTTGAATTTTTAACTATTTTTTAGCATACAAATTTAACAATTTGCTATAAAATTCAACTATTTAGTGGATAATTTAAATTTTTGTTTGAAAATTAACTTTTTTGTTTGAAATTCATATTTTTGGCTGGAAAATGACCCTGTTTTGTAAAAAAATCCACTTTTTAGTTTGAAAATTTAACAATTTGGTAGATGATTCCACTATTTAGTCGAAACTTCCGATTTTTTGTACGAAAATTAACTTTCTTCATTGGAAATTCATATTTTTGGCGTGAAAATTCAATTATTTTGTAGAAAACTCGTCTTACATGGTTAAATTCAACTATTTGTGGTTAAGGATTTTTTGTTGTTGAAATATCAAATATTAAATTTGTCATTGAGCATTCATCTTTTTGGAAGGAAATTCAACTATTTGGATGAAAATGTGCATTTTCGGGTTGGAAATTCAGAAAAGATTTCAGTTCTCTTTTCAACATCAAAATATTAAAAAACAAAAAGTAAATTTCCAACAAAATAGCAGAATTTTCAACCAAAAAGTATGACTCTCCAACAAAATTGTTAAATTTTCAACCAAACAATCTCATTTTTGTCCAAGAAAAATGAAAATTCTACTAAAACAGGTGAATTTTCATATCAAAAAGACAAATTTTCAAAAAAAGAGTTGAATTTTCATCCATAAGAATTTCGATAGACTTTTCAACAGAAAAATACAAATTTTAAACAAAAACTAAATTTTCTAGGAAATAGTTGAATTTCCAACAAAACAGTTGCATTCTTGTCCAGGAAACATGCAATATTTTTACTGAAAAAAAGTGAACTTTTAAATGAAGCAGACAAATTTTCAGAAAAAATATTCTTCATCCAAAAAAGATTTCAGTTGACTTATCAACAACAAAATATGAATTTTAAACAAAAGGTTAATACTATACGAAAAGAGTTGAACTTTCAACCCAAAAAGACGAATTTTTAAAGAAACAGTTGAATTTGCAAAAAAAAATGATGTCTTTTTGAGAAAATTGTTCCCTTATTTATTATAACTTAATGAGATGAAAATATGTTTAGCAAACAAAATTTATTTTCTTCTTTATAGAATTCTGGGGAAATTTCGAAGTAGATAGAGCTGAATTTAGTAAGACGTATTGAAGACCGTAAGTAATTACGAGACTTAAATACATAAAATAAATTTCAAAACATTAAAAAAAAAGTTTAATCTTCAAACAATAAAATTAATTTTCAACGAAGAAGTTCAACTTACAACCCACCAGTTGAATTTTCAACCAAAAACGATGAATTCATATTGAAAAATTTAAGAGATACATTTTCAACTGAAAACGATCAATTTTTAACCATAATGGACCAGTTTAAGTCTCATTCGAAAACATTAGTTACCAAAAACAAAACAATTTATAACAAAATTGTGAAATCGTGAAGCAATCAAATGAATTTTAATCAAAGAGGTTGAAAGTGGTTGGAAACTTTGGTTAAAAAGTTTTGTCTGCATGAGTAAATTTTACACGGTTGAATATTTTATAAATTAAAATGTTATTTCAGATTAGTCATTTTTATTAATTTAATAACGTGGAAAATATATTTAGCAGAGAAAATATATTTAGCACAGAAAATTTATTTTCTTCTTTAGAGAATTCTCGGCAAATTCCGAAGTGGATAAAGTTGGATTTCGTCCGACTTATTAGCGACCGTTGGTACTCACGAGACTTAAGTAACAAAAATAGAAGAATTTTTTGAAAATGTTGCATTTTCAACCAAAAAAGATTAATTCCTATTTAAGAATTTAATAGGTAAATTTTCAACTAAAAACGATCAATTTTCCGCAAAACATAAACCAGTTAAATTTTCAGTTAAGAAGATTAATTTTCAACAACAAAAAAACAAATTTACATCAAAATTGTGAAATCATAGACCAATATAATAAATTTTTATCAACGGTGTTAAAAGGTGTTGGAAAATTTGGTTAATAATTTTACTCTCCTTGACTAAATTTTACACAGTTGAATATTAAAAAAAATATGTTAAGCAAAGCAAATTTACTTCCTTCTTTGCAGAATTCTGGGTAAATTTTGAAGGAGATAAAGCTTGATGTAGTCAGCCATCTTGAGGACCGTAAGTAATTAAGAGTCTTAAATAAATAAAATGAAAGAAATTTCACAAAGAAATGTTGAATCCTCAACCAATGAAATAAATATTTGACAGAAAAGTTCAACCCAACACTTGAATTTTTAATCAAAAAAGATTAATTGCAAATGGAAAATTCATTATTTAAATTTTCAACTGAAAATGTTTCATCTTCAGCCAAAAATGGACCAGTTTTTTCAAAAGTTATTTTCAGTCAAGAAGATCAATTTTCAACAACAAAAAACCCAATCTATAGCAAAATTGTGAAATCATAAACCAATAAAATGAATTTTTATCAGAGAGATATTTATTTATATTAATTCAATGACATAAAAAATATGTTCAGCAAAGAATATTTATTTTCTTCTTCACAGAATTCTGGATAAATTCCTAAGTGGATAAATCTGGATATATTCAGACATACTAGGGACCGAAATGACTTACGAGACTTAAATAAATAAAATAAAAGAGTTTTTGAGAAAAAGTTGAATCTTCAACCAATAGAATGTATCTTCAACAAAGAAATCTAGCTTTCAACTCAGTAGTTGAATTTTCAACAAAAAGGATGAACTCCTAATTAAAAATTTAAAAGGTAAATTTTCAACTGAAAACTATCAATTCTTAGCAACATATAAACCAGTTAAATTTTCATTCAAGGTGATTGAGTCTTAACAAGAAAAAAATAAATTTACGTCAAAATTGTGAAATCGTACACCAATAAAATGAATTTTTATCAAAGAGTCAAAAATTCAAAAATTCTTCAAAAATTTTGTTGATAAGTTTTCCCTGCTTGATTAAATTTTACACGGGTAGATATTCCATAAATAGGAAATATTTTACTTCAAATTAGTTATTTTTATTAATTCCATAACATAAGAAATATGTTCAGCAAAGAAAATTTATTTTCTTCTTTACGGAATTCCGGATAAATTATGAAGTAGATGAAGCTGGATTTAGTCAGACATATCAAGCACCGTCAGGAATTACGAGCCTCTTCTGCATTACCCTTTAATGTTTTAGATTAGATGCCATCATTACATAAAATTGTTATGAAGAGCTTTATTATATAAAAGTGTGATAAGAATTTTTTTGAAGGAGTTGTTTAAAAAGTACGAATTTTAAACAATAAAAAAATTAATTTCAGGCAAAATAGTTACATTTATAGCCAAATAGTCGAATTTTCAAGCAAAAGAGACGAATTTCCAATAAAATGGTTGAATTTTTAACCAAATAAATTAATTTTCAAACAAAGAGGATGAATTTTCAACCAAGAAGTTTTCAACAAAAAATATGAAATTTCAATCCAAAGTAACGAATTTTTTATGCTAAAAGATACATTCTAAGCCCAGCTGTTGAATTTCAAAATAAAAGGGATGACTTTGACAAAATATTTTAATTTTCAACAAAATATTCTAAAAAGTCGAATTTTCAACATAATAGTTCCATTCACAACCAGAAAAGATGACTTTCAACAAAGAAGTTGAACTTTATATTGACAAATTTTTTTTTCAATATTTGTTGATATTTTGAGCAAAAAAGATTTCAATTTTGAATCAAAAACATTTCACTTTAACCTAAGAGATGAATGTTTAACAAAAAATATAATTGTTGAAATTTGGACAAAAAAATCAAATTTAAAATCAGAAACAGTTGAATTTAACCAAAAAGGGTCAATTTTCAACAAAATAGTTGAATTTTCATCCAAAGCAAGTTATTTTTCAACGGAAGCTGCATTTTTAACCAATAAAAAGGAAATTTTCCACCAAAAGATAGGAATTTATTATAAGAAGAAAAAAATAGAATTTTAACAAAAGATTCGAATTTTCAACCAAAATAGATTCTTAGGCAAAAGAGAAACAAAATTTCTACCAAGAAGTTGCATTTTCTACCAAAATAATGAAATTTTTAACCAAAAAGATGAAATTTTCAACAAAATAGTTCAATTTTTAAGGCTAAAAGACGAATTTTCTACAAAACCTTTGAATTTTCCACTGAAAACGATACATTTTCAACCCAAAATGGAATAGTTACATTTGCAGTTTTAAAAATCGATTTTTAACTAACAAATACGAATTGACAACAAAATACAAAAATTTTTCATCAAATTATTGAATTTTCAACTAAAAACGATCAATTTTTAACCAATAATGTGATATTTAAATTTTCATTAGAACAAGAATTATTTCTCAAGCCAAAAAAAACGAATTTTCAACAAAATAGTTAAATCTTCAACCAAGTAGTTAAATTTGCGACCAAAAAAATGAACTCTTGGAGAAAAATTTAATACTTAAATTTTCAACCAAAAACGTTCAACTTTCTGTCAAAAATGGACTAGATAAATTTTCAGTTAAAATAATTTTTAAAAAAAAAACGAATTTACAACATAATTCTTAACTCTTAAACAATAAAATTAATTTTCAGCAAAGTGCTTCAACTTTCAACGAAGCAGTGGTAAAATCAATCAAAACAATGGTTAAATCTTCAACCAAATTGTAGAATTTTTAACGGAAAGTGATAATTTCTGAGATAAAAATATAGTAGCAGCGCTTTTTAATTAAAAAGAATAAACTTTTAAGCACAAAAGGTTGGATTTTCTTATTCGGTTTATCAAGTTTCCTGAAAAAATGAGAAAAAAAAGGAATTATTAGAAAAGGGGAAGAGAGAGAATAGGATAAAGAGTGAAGTCTGTATTCAAAATAATGTGTTTATATAATTAAATCACTAATTTTCATATTTTCAAGCAAAAAAAAAATTCTTAGTGAAATTTATATTTTCCATCTGTGAAGTCAAATTTTGCTTGAAACCATCCTCTCCTACGTCACGAATCGTCACAAATCTTTCTATCCCTCCCCACTAATTTATTTTCATTAATTTTGTAACATAAAAAATATATTCAGGAAAGAAAACTTAACTTCTTTTCAAAATTCTAGGCAAATTCCGAAGTGAATAAAGCCGGCTTTAGTCAGACGTATTGAGGACCGTAAATTAAGGAATTACGAGCCTCATCTTCATTAGCCTTTAATAGTTCGGATTGGATCCCATCGTTAGATAAAATTAGTACAAAGAGCCTTATTGCACAAAAACTAGAATTTGAATTTGAAAAAAAATTGAAAAGTGAAACTTTCTAAAGGCCACTTTATAAATTACACAGAGGATAAAATATTTCCTTTGAGAATTGGTTTCTCTGCTTCAGATTTCAACTGCAGGGAATCGTGGAGAGTAATTTCGTCAATTTCAGTGCCTTTTGTACGTCTTTAACAATTCCATAGTCTTTTACAGAAGCAGTTATAAAGTAGACTCAAAAATTATATTACTCGGGCCGACCTGACCTTTTTTTTCAAACTTGTACCTTTTGTAAAAAGTACTACCAGACATTGGACGACAATTTTTGTCTGAAAAATTTAACTCTGGCTAATTTATTCCTTTTTAATTAAGCAAGGAATGAAAAAAGCATTTTTATAATTTTAAAACTAAATAACAAGAGACAAAAAAAATGTTTTTTATTTTATCACAATTGGAAGATTCATCACTTTTGGAATATTTCCGGGTCAACTGAAAAATGCCGAAAAATAAAAATCCTGATACTGCAAAATTCCGGATAAAGAGAATATTCAAAATAGAAAATTCGCGGATATATAAAATTACCAAAGAGAAAATTTCGCCCTAAATTTTCTCCAAACCTTAAAATATTTTCCAAAAAAACATTGCAGGATATATTTTTTCGATTATAATTATATTTAATTTATACAATAATTTTAAAAAACTTTGAACATTAAACAAAATTTCGCCGATGAAAATATTTTATTGTTTTATTTTTAATAAACAAATAATATCCATTCCCAAATAATGCATTAATTTTTTTATTTCAAGAATTTTATAATTTAGAGATTTTCTAGTTAGCAGATTTTATAATTCGGGAATTTTCTGCCGGGAATTTTCAAAAACGGTAATATTATTGAATTAAATACTTGAAAGTTTTGATCGAAGAAATTTTTTTTAAATGTACAATTTTTTTACATTTATTGTTCAATTTAAAAATAGCAATAATTTGTTTTGTAATGAAAATCTTATTCTTGCATTGTTCCTTTGCATTAAGAAATATTTTGTTTTAATCATTATTATTTCAAATTCAACAAATATTTTTTAAATATATTGATATCCAAAATTTTCTATCAAAATATTACATTATTGTATTTTAATTGAATAAATATGATTTATTTAAAAAAACACAATCTTTTAATAGTTAAAATCCGATCATTGTAATTCGATGCACTGTAAAATTTCCGAAAAAGAAAATATTCGAAATAGAAAATTCCTGAATTTATCAAATTTCCAAAGTATAAAAATCCAGAATAGGAAAATTCCCAACATTTTATAATAATACTGATTTTGAAAATTCCCGAAGAATAAAATTCGCTATGGAAAATTGTCGAATTATAAAATATGTGTCACTGTCAAATTCACAACACTAATAAAATCCTGAATGTAAACAATTAGAAAATTGTTTTCCTCACCAATATTATTTATTCATCAAAAACAAAACAATGAAATATTTTGATCAAGGAACTTTTTCTTCAATTTTATAATGCATTTTTAAAAATTATTACTCTTGTTATAAAAACCTTGATCTCGTATTGTTCTTTTGTATTGAGAAGTATTTTAATTTAATTATTGTTATTTAAAATTCAAACCATAATTTTTTTAATACATTGTAAATAAAAAAATGTTTCTGATCGAAATATTTCATCATTGTATTTTCAATGTATAATTATGATTTATCAATTAAACATTTTTTTAATTCAATAGATTCAATAATTTTCTAGTTTCGCAAATTCATTCTCAATTCAAAATTGAATTATTTCAAATTCATTATTCGCATTCAAATTCATTATGAAACCAATTTTCAAATATTGAAAGTTTTACCAAATTTTTGAAACAGTAATCAATATTATTCAATTCAAAGCGTTTGAAATTTAAAAAAAATATGAATTGAAAACATTTCGAATCAAAAAACTTTAGATAAGGTAACATTTTGAAAAAGGGAAATATTTTCAATTTCAAAATATTCAAAAGTAAATAATTTTAAATTAGAATTTTCTAAACTGGAATATTCAAAATGGAAGGAAATTGGAATTTTATAATCTCTGATCAAATAATTTTTTATTCGAAGCGATTGAAATTTTAAATTTTGAAATTGAAAATGAATTTGGATGTTTCAAAGTCAATGCTTCTAAATTTCTAAAATTTTGAATTATTATTGCATAAAAAAATTATAATTTAACATTGAAATTGATTAGACAATCTTTTGCGAGATCAAGAAATAAATTAACATTTATTTTCGCAGTTTAAAATAAAAAAATGTGACATAAGAAAATTGAAAATTTAGGGTATAGTGTAAGAAATTTTTGACTTTAAAGTTCTAACTATTAAAAGAATCTTCCAATCAAATATTTTTCAATTAAAAATTTTTTTTTTCAAATATTTAATCAAAAATTGGACAATTTTCAGATGTTACATAAAAAATTGAAAAAAAAATCAAGATCGCTATGGTTTCAAATTTTGGAAATTGCATAATTTTGAGCGTTTCAATTCAAAACTCTTGTTATTTTTCACGTAGAGGTTGAAATTTTCAATATTCTGGAAAATTTTCAAAAAATAAATAATTCACTTTTCAACGACTAGTTCCAAAATCTTTTCATCTTTAAGGCTTGGATTTGTCTAATTATCTTCTTAATTTTCCATCGTTTCGAATTTTTCTGAAGGCATTTAATTCAAGATTGCTTAATGAAAATCCTTTGAAGTGAAATTTCTGCAACTATCAAGTCCTTCAATTTCACATCTCACGATTTCGAAAAATTAAAAAAAATAGATAATTTTCTACGATTCAAATTTAAACTAAACAGTTTTTTAAAACGAAATTTCAAACTGACTAAAATTGAAGTCAAGCATTTTAGAATATTTTAATCTAAAATTTTTAATATAAAATTAAATATTCTAAAAACGTTGCAAATTTTTTTTGCAATTGAAACCTTTTAAAATTATTGAATTCTAACTTGAAGCCTTAAAAATTAAAAACTTCCAAGCTAGGTTTAAATATTCAAGCATTCTCAAATTAGGATCTTGAAACTATTTCTTTAAAAATTATTAATTTTCAATTTCTGCATCATGATTTTTAAAATTCGATAATTTTAATGTAAATTGTCTTGAAGTGGCCCTACAGTTATAAAAAGAAATTATGTGATGACAAAAAATTAAATCATTGAATTTAACTGAAAATTAGCTGAAATTTCCATCCGACTGATGGCATTATTCCAGTTTGCACTAGAAATTAATGCAATCCAACTAAAAATATCTCTTTATTGATTTAACCTCACCTCCGTGAACGGGTTACAGAACTTTCCTTAATTACCCGTTTACTGCCTGGACAGATACACACATACACAGATACACACATACACCGATACACAGATTCTTTCTATACAGGTTCACTCTGAAGTTTCTCATCATTTTTAATTAGTCCTAGAGTCACTTCCGTTATTTTTTTCTTTAATAAAACGAAGCCTTTCTCTTACGTAAACTTCACCAAGAAAAGAACGTCTTCAGTTTTTGAGAAATACAAATTCCAAACCTTCCATTACTGAAGCAACAAATTTGCTTTCAACCTCAAAAAACTGTATTCAAATTAAAATTCCCGAGAGATTTTTGATTTAAAATCTTAAAAATATCTAACAAAATATATTTCTAAAATTATATCTCATACAAGGTCCAACACGGAAAAACTCTTCAGTGTAAAAAACGAGTAAAACTGCGAAAGACTTACAGGAGATGTGTACGAAGAGAAGATTGATCAACACGAGGAGAGGGTCCACGTGGTACCGACACTTTGTTTGTACGGTGGGGGTAAATTTATTTTCCGCGCGGAATTGCCGCCCCGAAAAAAAGGGCAGCATCGCGACCGACCGAAAATCCCGAAACGGGCCCGTTTGTGGCAGTAGTAAGAACCGCGACTAATCAGACACCGGCATGTCCCACCTTTCTTCCGAACCATATACGTTGAGCGCCAAAGAGAGACTGACTGCTTAAAATCGAGATCTCACGATCCTCTCGCGCGATTCCGGTACCATTCGGGCATCCTCGTCACCCCCCGGATCTAACCGCAGGCCACGTGAGAGCACCACCACGAACCACCATCACCACCCTGCAGATATACTCTACCCACTTCCTTCCGACCATCAAGTACCAGCCTCATCCACCTCAAAGAGCGCGCCAAATAACTTCGCTCTGGTATATAAATCACGTAGGAAAACATGACTGACGCATGGAAATTGGAAAATAACGCCCCGCCTCAACCCTCACCATCCTCAACTCGACGTTTTACTGCCCTGACTGAATCTACCTAAAATAATATTATCTTGATCAACACTGCTGAATTGAAAACATAATTGATGCAGAATAACATTAAGATTAGGGACCTTAGGGGGCGGTGGGGAGTTGTGGGCCGTAGGGAGTCGTGGGCCACCTCAATCTCCGCCATGTTGTGGGTGGTAGGACTGCTTTAACCACTGCCAAAAAACTCTCTTTGTGCGAGGTCACGTTGTGAACTCGACTCATAGTCTCAACACGCGTAGTTTCTATTTTGACATTGTTGATTAATGAAATCAAAATAAAAGTGTGTACAACTCAAGTGGTTGATATTCGAAGTCACGCTCTACAGCAGATTTCGAATGCACGTTATTGCAAAATATTCCTTGAGCAATTGGCTTTAAATTCAATCAAACAATTTCGGTAAAGCATTCATTGTGTGTATGGAAATTCGGTCATTTTGAAAATTTCTGCTGTGGGGAGTTGTGGTCCACCATTAGTGGGGAGTCGTGGGCCAAACGTTCTTACTGCGTATTTCAATTTTTTAAGTGAAACTTCTTTTCTCTTGTTCAGAAAAGACTTTTGCAATATCTGCAAGGGCAAAATGCCAAAGATTTTAAATCGGAACAACACAGTTCATTGCAGCATGTGCGATCGTGCTGTGCACTTGAAATGTGCCAACATGAGGACCGGATATTACACTTGCATACATTGTGAATCAGAATAATGTTTTTTTCATCTTTTTAAAATCATTAATTTTTATTTACTGCAACTTTAATAAACATAAACTACTGCAATATGCCATTTTCTTTTATTTTTAGTCATGGCCCACAACTCCCCGCCAAAATCACAAATATCGATTTTCATAAGATTTACGTCATCCTAAATATTTCTCGCGCATTAACGAATTTTATTAATTGTGGTCTCCAGTTGATGTATTGAGAAGTTTACTACAAATACCAGTTCATACATTGACAGTTTATCGATGTTCGGAGAAGTTATGTGTTGAAAACAAAGCGTGGCCCACTACACCCCACTCTCCCCTACTTAAATGACGTAACAGCTCAGGGGGGGTGAGACATTTTGTTACGATTTGGTACCTTAGGGGGGAGGGGGTCCTTCACTCATGTGGGTAATTGTCAAATTGTAGGCAATTTTTAGCGCCTACAGTGGAAATCACATTATTATTAGGAATTAAATATTTTATATCGGAAATTGATCTTATAACATCTAAAAAATTTTAATCCAAAAGGGGCAGCTATGAAAATGAGGAATAATAATGAAATTCGTATATGAAATACGGAGAGTGGATTTTAGGTTTAGAGATTGATGAAAGAGAGCGCATGACATTTAGGGAAAACGAAATAATTAAATATTATTTTTCCATTATTTTTTATTTCGATTCATACGTTTTAAATTATAAAAATAGAAACAACGTGACTGTCACCTTAGGGTGATCCAAAAATGCATTGGAAAAAATTTTTTTAAAATTTTTATCGGGACACCCCCCAAATTTGTTCGAATCCACCCAAAAATAAATCCATGCTTTCTGTTTTGAAAAAAAATTATATTTAGGGGTGGCGCAAGCCCCATGAAGTTTAACATGTATTTCCCATAAGAAAAAAAGACGTTTTTCTAAATCTTATTCAGAATCCTCAATATTATCTCAATCGAGTTGAAACTCAACATTTCTCTTCACAATTAGCCATAGAATACGAATAAAATATAAGTTTTCAAATATCACCCCCATAAGTCTGTTTAATAGGGTCCCAAAGAAACCCCATAAGTGAAAAAAGGGGTTTTGCGAGTTTTTGGCGCTAATTATGATTTTTTTGCGGTTTTTTTAATGCGAATTGTTTCACATACATAAAATATGACTTTGTACTGAAAATCAGATATTTTAATGAATTGTTTAAACAATTTATTATTGTTTTTAGCAATTTTCTCATAGAATGGAGTTAGAAAGACGCGGTT
>CAKNXH010000787.1:5944-23593 GCA_932178445.1 Andricus quercusramuli | reverse complement strand
TAATAAATTGTTTAAACAATTTATTATTGTTTTTAGCAATTTTCTCATAGAATGGAGTTAGAAAGACGCGGTTTTTTCACAAATTTTCCATTTGTTGTCCAATTTTTAATCAGAGGGAAGTGATAGTTTATCAATGTTAACAATAGTGATTATTTAAACAATTTATTATGATTATTAATAATATTATATTTGAATAATGCTAGAAAGATGCGGATTTTTTTTTAATTTCTGGCTTTTTCTCCAATTTCCATCTGTACTGAAGGAATAATAAATCCAAGTTAACAAAATAATTGTTTAAACAATTAATTATAATTAATAATAATATTATATTTGAATAATGCTGAAAAGATGCTGTTTTTTTTTTAATTTCTAGTTTTTTGTCCACTTTTTATTCGAAGTGAAGTGATAATGAATTAAAGTTGACAAAATAATTGTTTAAACAATTCATTAAACTTATTAATAATATTATAATTGAATAGTGCTAGAAAGATGTGGTTTTTTTTTAAATTTCTGGTTTTTTGTTTAATTTTCATTTGGAGTAAAGTAATAATGAATTCAAGTTAACAAAATAATTGTTTAAACAATTTATTATCATTGTTGCTAATATTCTCTTCGCTTAATCGGTAGAATGCTGCGGTTTTTTTCTGAAATTTTCAACTGTTTGTTTATTTTTTATCGGGCGTGACATGATAATTAATTAGATTTAGCAAAAATAATTGTTTAAACAAATTATTATTGTTTATGACTATCTTCATCTATATCGATTGCGCCTGATAGTTGCGGTTGTTGGCAATTTTCATCTTTCTGTCCTTTTTTCACTTAGTGAGGTAATAATTAATTAAAGTTAACAGAAAATTTGTTCAAACAATGTAATATTGTTTATAACTATCTTTTCTCAGATAAGTGCTAGAAAGTGGCGGTTTTTTCTAAAATCTTTCTCTTTGCATCGCTTTTTTATTTATGAACAAGTAATAAGTCAACCAGAACAAAAATGATTTTTCGAAAGGTATTGTTGTTTTAAGTGAATTATTTTTGCTCTTTTCCAAATGCTTAGAAGAATTAATTTAAAGAAAAAAAGCTATTTTACACAAAAGGCAAAAACAAAGGATTTTAAATATCTGTTTTATTTCAGAAAAATATATATTCACGAAAACGAAAGAGATTATTTAAAATATAGTTTTCTGTAATGTTTATGTATTAATTGCTAGTAATTAAGCAGGCGATGCAAAGTGAAATATTTTAGAAAAAACCGCAATTTTCTAGCACTTATATAAGAAAAGAAAGTTATAAACAATATTAAATTGTTTGAACAACTTTTTCGTTAACTTTATTTAATTATTACCTCACTTAGTGAAAAAAGGACAGAAAGGTAAAAATGGCCCAAAAACCGCAACTATCAGGCGCATTCGATATAGATGAACATAGTCATGAAAAATAATAATTTGTTTAAACAATTATTTTTGCTGAATTTGATTAATTATTAAATCACGCCTAACAACAAATAAATAAACAGTTGAATATTTCAGAAAAAACCACAACATTCTACCAATTAAGCCAATAGAATATTATTAACAATGATAATAAATTGTTTAAACAATTATTTTGTTAACTTCAATTCATTATCACTTCACTCCAAATGAAAATTGGACAAAAAGCCAGAAATTTAAAAAAACGCATCTTTCTAGCATTATTAAAATATAATATTATTAATCATTCTAATAAATTGTTTAAACAATTATTTTGTTAACTTAAATTCATTATTACTTCACTAAAAATAAAAATTTGACAAAAACCCAGAAATTTCAACAAAAAACCCGCATCTTTCTAGCATTATTCAAATATAATATTATTAATAAATATAATAAATTGTTTGAACAATTATTTTGTCAACTTGAATTCATTATTACTTCACTCCAAATGAAAATTAAACAAAAAGCCCGAAATTTAAAAAAAAAACATCTTTTCAGCACTATTTTAATATAATATTATTAATAATTATGATAAATTGTTTAAACAATCACTATTGTTAACATTGATAAACTATCACTTCCCTCTAATTGAAAATTCGACACAAATGGAAAATTTGTGAAAAAACCGCGTCTTTCTAACTCCATTCTGTGAGAAAATTGCTAAAAACAATAATAAATTGTTTAAACAATTCATTAAAATATCTCATTTTCAGTGTAGATTAATATTTCATGTATTAGAAACAACTCGCATCAAAAAAACCGCGAAAAAATCATAATTAGCGCCAAAAACTCGCAAACCCCATTTTTTCACTTACGGGGTTTCTTTGGGACCCTATAAAACAGACTTATGGTGTTGGTTTTGAAAAGTAATATTCTATTCGTATTCCATGACTAATTGTGAAGAGAAATGTTGAGTTTCAACTCGATTGAGATAATATTGAGGATTCTGAATAAGATTTACAAAAACGTCTTTTTTTCTTATGGAAAATACATGTTAAACTTCATGGGGCTTGCGCCACCCCTAAATATCATTTTTTTTCAAAATAAAAAAAATGGATTTATTTTTGGGTGGATTCGAACAAATTTGGGGAGTGTCCCCATAAAAGTTCCAAAAAAAATTTTTTGTGCCACCTACTCATGAAAGAAAACACCATTGAGCAAGTAACAGAATGGTTTTTATCTTTTTTTTTCACTCCGAAACTTGTTTTTAACGCACGTACGGGAATGACGTTTCTGTTGTCAAAATGAACTTTTCATTAATAGGACTTCAAGTTTGCTTTCAATTTGACAATTACCCATGTACGTAATTTTTGCAAATTCGCAGAAACTTTCTCCTGTATTTTAGTTGTGAATTTTATTATTTGGTTGAAAAATTAACAATTTTCGTAAAAGGACATCTTTTTTTTGAAAATTCAACTGTTTTGTTAAAAATTCAACTCTTTTCGTATAATATTAATCTTTTGTTGAAAATTTATATTTTGTTGCTGATAAGTCAACTGAACTATTTTTTGGATGATAAATATTTTTTCTGAAAATTTCATTTTTTAATTTAAAATTTCATCTTTTTTTAGTACAAATATTGCATCTTTCTTTGGCAAGAATGCGTGTTTTGTTGAAGATTGAACTCTTTCCTAGAAAAATTACTTTTTGTTTGAAATTAGTATTTTTTTTGTAGAACAGTTTATGGAAATCATTCTGAATGAAAAATAACTCTTTTTTGAAAATTAGTCTTTTTGATTCAAAAATTCACCTGTTTTAGTAGAATTTTCATTTTTCTTGGGCCAAACTGCAACTTAACTTATAGTTTACAATTCTTATTTTGGTGTTGGAAAATGAACTGAAATCTTCTTTCGATGAAAATTTAGCTATTTTTCAAAAGTTTTTTTTTTTAATTGATCTGTTTTAAAAGAAATATGTCATCTTTTTCGAATGCCAATGCAACTGTTTTGTTCAAAATTTAACTTTTTCGTAGAAAATGTACTTTTTGCTTAAAATTCATACTGTTGAAAACCTATCTTATATGTTATATGTTATCTTATATGTTGAAAAATTATCTCAAAGCTTTTCTGGATGAAAGTTCAACATTTTAAAAAAGTTGTCCTTTTTTATTAAAAATTCATCTTTTTAAGTAAAACTTTCATCTTTCTTGGATGAAAATTCAACTATTTGGTAGAGAATTCAACTAATTTTTTCAAAATACATCTCTGTTGGTTGAAAAAATTCATCTTTGCGGATGAAAAATTTAATTTGTTCGAAGAAACTTATTTTTTTAAATAATTCATATTTTAATCCAGAAAAGACAACTGGATTTTTTTCTGGATGAAATATTAACTATTTTTTCAAAATTTGTTTTCTTTTTAAACAAAAATTCATCTGTTTTGAAAGAAATTTCATATTTTTTGGATAAAAATGCAACCATTGGGTAGAGAATTCAAGAATTTTTTTCAAAAGTCATCCTTTTTGGGTAAAAATTCGTCTTTTTGGATTGAAAATTCCATTTTTTCCATAGAAAATTATTTCTTGATTGAAATTCATATTTTCATCGTGAAAAATCAACTAAAATCTTTTTAACCCGAAAATTCAACTATTTTTTTTAATTTATCTTCTTGATTTTTAAATTCATCCGCTTTGGTAGAAATTTCTTTTTTTTAATGAAAACGCAACTTTTTGATTGAAAATTATTTTTCTCTGATTGAGTATTCATCTATTTCATTTCGAAGATTTGGTTGAATCACTTTGTTAAGAAATAATTTTTTTTAGAGTTATATTTTACTTTTTATTTTAGTTTAGTAGAAAAGTTTTTCAAAACCAAAAATACGAATTTTCAACAAATAAAAATTTTTCACTAAATAAAGAAAATTTGACCCAAATTGTTGAACCTCCAAGCCAAAAAACGAATGTTATCTACAAAAATTGAATTTACAAACCAAAAATATTACGTCAGCGAAAAATTAATTTTCCATGAAACTGAGGCAGTTTTGCCGAACAAAAATGAAATTCTGAACGAAGAAAATTATTTTTTTTACCAAAAAAGTAGAATTTTCAACTAAAAAAGTTAAATCTTAAAAATATGGAAAAGTTACATTTCCAGTCGAGAAATTAATTTGAAACCAAAAAAATGTTGAATAGTCGAACAAAAATAATTTTTTGCATGAAAATTAAATTGTTTTTAATTTAATTTAAAAATTCACCTGTTTTAGTAGAAATTTAATCTATCTTGGATAAAAATGCAACTATTTCGTTTGAAGATTAAATAAGATTGTTAAAAGGTCATCCTTTTTGTTTAAAAATTCAAATGTTTTCTTGAAAATTCGTCTTTTTGGTTTATAAAATCAGTATCTTCGTAGAAAATTGACTTCTTGTTAAAAACTCATATTTTAATGTTAAAATAGTCTGAGTAAAATCTTTTTTTGATGAAAATTTAATTTTTTTTCAAATTTGATTTAAAAATTCATCTGTTTTAGTAGAAATTTCATCTTTCTTGGATAAAAATACAACTATTTGGTTGAAGATTCAATTAGTTTGTTAAAAGATCATCCTTTTTGTTTAAAAATTCAAATGTTTTGTTAAAAATTCGTGTTTTGGTTCAAAAAATCAGTATCTCCGTAGAAAATTGACTTCTTGTTCAAAACTCATATTTTAATGTTAAATAGTAAAACTAAAATCTTTTTTTGGATGAGAATTCAAATTTTTTTATTTGATTTGTTGTTTCGAAAATACATCTGTTTTAGTAGAAATTTCACTCTTCTTGGACAAAAATGCAACTACTTATTTGAAGATTCAATAATTTTGTTAAAAAGTCATTGTTTTTGTTTAAAATTCAACTGTTTTGTTGAAAATTCAAGTATCTTCGAATAAGATTTACTTCTCATTCAAAACTCATATTTAAATGTTGAAAAATATAATTAAATATTTTTTGGGTGAAAATTCAATCTTTTTCAAATTTGTCTTTTTCATCTCAAAATTCACCTTTTTCAGTAGAAATTTCATCTTTTTTTTATAAAAATTTAACAGTTTGTTTGAAAGAAGATGGTTTACCTCTTCAGTGGAAAATCGACCTACTTTTATTGAAAATTAATTTTTTTGCTGAAAATCCACATTTTCTGATTGAAAATTCAATTTTAACACAGAAAATTCGTCTTTTGGCTTGAAGGTTCAACAGTTTAGGTCAACATTTTTCTTCATGACTAAAAAACCTTTATTTGTTAAAAATTCGTCTTTGTGATTTTAAAATTCATTTTTAAACAATATTTCATAATTTTTGGTTGAAATATCAACTATTGCACTTTTTTGTTGAAAATGCATGTTTTAGGCTGAAAATTCAATGAATTTGTGGATGACTCAATTATTTTGTTGAAAATTTGAATATTCTGTTCAAAATGTCCGAAAATGCAATGGAAATTTTTTTCAGAACTTTTATGAATAACGCCCAGAAATTTGTTCGAATCCACACAGAAGTAAATACATTTTTTGTTGTTGAAAAAAACGACATTTACAGGTGGTGCAAACCCCATGAAGTTTAACACGTATTTCCCATAAGAAAAAAATACGTTTTTTAAATTTCATTCAGAATCCTCAATATTAGCTAAATCGAGTTAAAACTCAACATTCTTCTTCAGAATCAGTCATAGAATACGAATAAAATAATACTCTTCAAATATAACACCCATAAGTTTTTTTCTAAATTTTTTAACTTTTGTCCATTTTTCAATTACAGTGAAGTAACAATTAATTAAGGTTAAGAAAAACAATTGTTTAGTGGAAAATTTTTTTAAAAACTGTGAATTTCTATCTCCATTCTAAGAGAAAATTCCTAAAAACAACGATAAATTATTTTTAAAATGTATTTAAACATCTTATCATCAGTATGAAGTAGTATTTTATGCACCAGAAACAATTTGCATCAAAAACAATGCAAAAAAATCAGAATTAGCGCCGAAACCACGTAAAACCCATTTTTTACTTATGGGGTTTCTTTGGGACCCTATAAAACAGACTTGTGGGGGTGATATTTCAAAAGTAATATTTTATTCGTATTCAATAGGTAATTGTGAAGAGAAACGTTGAGTTTCAACTCGATTGAGCTAATATTGACGATTCTGAATAAAATTTTCAAAAACGTATTTTTTTCTTATGGGAAATACGTTTAAAACTTCATGTGGCTAGCACCACCTCTAAATATCAATTTTTTCAAAAAATGGATTCCTTTTTGTGTGAATTTGAACAAATTTCCGGGTTTTATTTATATTTAAAAAAAAAAATTTTGGAACACCCTAATTTAACAAATTTAACACCCACACATTCTTCCTTTCTCCTTTATCACCATCCATTTACCTTCTACTTACCACGTACATGACAATCTATGACATATACCTTTTAATCCTCAAAAATATACTTTAACCCTCTTCCTTCACATCTTTAACATCCCTCACATCCATATCAACCATTCTCAAATATTTCCTGATTACCTATCCTATCTATCAAGTACCAAACTCACACTACTCAAAGGGCGCGAAATAACTTTGCTCTGGATTACAAATCAAATCGGAAAACATGACTGACGCCTGGAAATTGGAAAATAACGCCCCGCATCAAGACTCACCATCCTCAACTTGACGTTTTACTACCTTAATTTAATCTACTGAAAATATTATCTTGATCAACACTGGTGAACTGAAAATAGAATTGATGTAGAATAACATTAAGATTAGAGTAACTGGGAAATGGAGTCATACAAATCTGGATAATAGAAGGTAAGATTATAGGAGCGTAAAATATTTATTGGTAGATTTCAATCCCTCTCAGGCATCGCCCTTTAGTATCTTTTATACACCTCTCTCATGTAGAGTTCACACTTTCCCACTTCCTCCTTTACCTCTATTCACTTATCCATTCACTATCTACTTACTTTCCAACCGATAATATATCCCTTTTTACTCTCAGAAATATACCTCAAACCTCTTCCTTCACATCTTTAACATCTTCAACATCCTCATCAACTAGTCCCTAATATCTGCTAAATAGCCCCTAGGTAAGCCAGATTTTCCAAAACTTTTACAACTTTTCAAAAGTATACCTCAAACCTCTTCCTTCACATCTTTAACATCTTGAACATCCTCATCAACTAGTCTCCAATATCAGCTGAATAACCCATAGGTAAGCCAGATTTTCCAAAACTTTTACAACTTTTCAAAAGTATACCTCAAACCTTTTCCTTAACATCTTTAGCGTCTTCAACATCCTCGTCAACTAGTCCCCAATATCTGCTGAATATCCCCTAGGTAAGCCAGCTTTTCAAAAACTTTTACAACTTTTCAAAAATATACCTCAAACCTTTTCCTTAACATCTTTATCTTCTTCAACATCCTCATCAACTAGTCCCCAATATCTGCTGAATATCCCCTAGTCAATAGAAAATAGAAAAACAGTTGAAAATTTCAGAAAAAATTGGTTAAACAATTAATTTACCGGACACTATTTAATTATTTAACTTATCCTAATTGCAGATCCAACTAGAAGTGAATTTTTTTTTTAAACTGCAATTTTGTAACATTTTTATAAGAGAATATTATTAACATTAATAATAAATTGTTAAAAAAATCACTTCTGTTAACGTTGATGAACTAGCACTTTCCTCCAAAGAATTTGTTTTCTAATTTTTATGGGGACACCCCAGTAATTTGTTCGAATCTACACAAAAATAAATTCATTTTTTTTTTTTTTGTTAAAAAGAAAAATGATATTTATAGGTGCCGCAAGCCCCATGAAGTTTATCACGTATTTCCCATAAGAAAAAAAGAAGTTTATGTGAATCTTATTCAGAATCCTAAATATCATCTCAATCGAGTTGAAACTCAACATTTCTCTTCACAATTAGCCGCAAAATACGAATAAAAGATATGTTTTTAAATACCAACACCATAAGCCTGTTTTATAGGGTCCCAATGAAACCCCATAAGTAAAAAAATGGGTTTTGCGAGTTTATCGCGGTAATTAAGACTTTTTTTGCTCTTTTTTCAGTGGAAATTTTTTCTCGCACATGAAGGACCATTTCATTTCAATGATTAGATGTTCACATAAATTGTTTAAACAACTCATTATTGTTTTTAGCAATTTTCTCATAGAATGGACTTAGAAAGACGCGGTTTTTTCACAAATTTCCCATTTTTTGTCCAGTTTTCATTTAAAGGGGAGTGATAGTTCATCAATGTTAACAAGAGTGATTATTCAAACAATTTGTTATTAATTTTAATAATATTCTATTAGAAAAATGCTACAAAATTGCTGTTTAAAAAAAATCACTCCTAGTCAAATTTTCAATTAGGATAAGTTAAGTAATTAATTAGAGTCAAGAAAATGAATTATTCAAACAGTTTATTATAATTGTTAATAATATTATATTTGAATAATGCTAGAAAGATGCGTTTTTTTCTGGCTTTTTGTCCAATTTTCATTTGGATTGAAGTAATAATGAATTCAAGTTTACAGAATAATTGTTTAAACAATTTATTATCATTGATGATAACATTCTCTTTGCTTAATTGGTAGAATGATGCGGTTTTTTTCTGAAATTTTCAACTGTTTGTCTATTGTTCATTAGGCGTGACTTAATAATTGATTAGATTTAGCAAAAAAAATTGTTTAAACAAATTATTATTGTTTATGACTATCTTCGTCTATGTCACTGCCTGATAGTTGCGGTTTTCGGCATTTTATACCTTTCTGCCCCTTTTTCACTGAGTGAGGTAATAATTAATTAAAGTTAACATACACTTAGAGATTAATAATGTTAATGCGAAAAAATTTGGTTTATAAATATTTTTTGAACACTTTTCAGTTGTGTTTTCAAGTCAACAAAAATACATTTTCAATTAAAGAAATGAATTTTTAACTAAAGTGATGAGTCTTCAATCAAACATGTGCATTTTTAACCAACTAGTTAGTTGAATTTTCAATTCAAAAGATGAATTTTCTAATAAAAAAGACACTTTTTCAACGAATTACATGAATTCCCATTTAGAAATGATCAATTCTCATCCAAAATTAAAATAGTTACAACATTAGAAAAAGAAATGCTGAGCCAAAAAGAAAGAATTTTGAACAAAACCGTTCTTTTCCATGCAAAAAATTGATTTCTTAAACAAAAAATAGAAAAATTCAATTTTCAGTTCGAACGACCAATTTTCAAAAAAAAAAATGAATTCTCGAAAAAGATAAAATAAAATTCTAATAAAATAAAAGATAAATTTACGAACCAAGAAAATTATAGTTTAATTTTCAGTTAAAAAAATAAATTTTAAGCAAAAAAAAAACGAGTTTTCAGCAAAATTAATTAATTTTCATCTGAAAATGTAAATTTTTGAGCAAAAATGAAAGAGTTACATCGTCAGTTGGAAAAATTAATTTTCAACTAAGAAGAAACGAATTTTCAACCAAAGAAATTATTTTTTAATCACTATGATGAATTTTAAACCCAAAATATGAATTTTTGACAAAATAGTATATTTTCAACTCAAAACATGAATTTTCTATCAACAACAAAAATGAATTTTCAGCTAAATAGTTTTTTTTTCAACCAAAGAAATGAATTCCTAACAAAAAAAAGTAAAATAGTAATTTTTAGTTAGTAAAATAAATTTGCAGCGAAAAAAGAAAAGAATTTTCAACAAAATAGTAAAAGTTTTTAACACAACAAAAAATTTTCAACTAAAAAGATGAAATTTCAACTAATAAGAGAACTCTTCTACCAAAAAAAGACTGATTATCAACAAATTAAAGTAAAATTGTTAACTAAGAACAATGAATTTCTATCAAAAAGATAAATTTTCGACAAGAAGTGGAACATTTACAACTTTAGTAACAAAAAAATTAATTCTGAATAAGAGAAAACTAACTTTAACCAAAAAGATGAATTTTCAACCAATAAGCTGAATTTTCTATCCAAATAGATGAATCTATAACAAAGTACACGAATTTTCAACCAAAAAACTGAATTATTCACCAACAAGATTAAATATTCTCACAAAATTCAAATTTTCAATAAAACACAATAGAATAAAAAAAACTGATTTTCAACCAAAAAGATCAACTCCCAACGGATAAAATGAATTTTCTATCAAAATAGATGAATTTACAACAAAGTACACGAATTTTCAAACAAATATTTGAATTTTTAAAGGAATTTTCAACCAAAAAAAAAACAAATTTCCCACAAAATAGTTTACTTTTCAACCAAACAGGATACATTTTGACAAAGTTGTTTATTTTTCAGTCGAATAGTTAGATAAAAAGATGAATTTTCAACGAAAAACACGATATCTGATATTTCAACCAGAAAGGATTTTAATTGTATACCAAAAGTAGTTGAACTAAAGAAAGAGAGATAAAGCAATAAAACAGTTTGAATGCTTAACCAAAACAGATTAATTTTCAATTAAATAGTTACGATTTTTAACCATGGCAACAAAATTAACATCAACTTCAGTTTATTAAAAATTCCCTAACTCTGCCAGGTTTTGCTTGACATTTCCTGACTTTCTGAAATTACCTGACCTGTAGCAACTCTCTTCATCTGTTCATAAATTTTCACTGGAAAAATGTTTGGTTGTGACAATAAACCCCTTTCGGTTACTATACAAGAAACAAAATATTTTTCTGTCCCCACAAAATTTTGATTATTTCAACAAAATTCGTGTTGTTTTAAAAGAATTTTTTTTAACAATCGTTCTATTCGGATGTCGAAAATATTTTGTTGCTTCCATGAACACCAAATATTTATTTCTCTGAACAAAATATTTTTCTCCGTAGTCTTCAGAGCTATTTTGATTTTTTACTCAAAGCAGATCAGAATAAAAAAGTAATCTATACTGAAGCAATTGAAATTTTTAAAATACGATGGTGTTTCGCAGGATGTCAAGGGATATCTGAACATTTTCAGGAATTTCAGAAGATTTCTAGCGATACAAAATATTTCAAAACATTTTAATGGGATTTTAATCCTTAGTATACACAATATAGTTTTATAGCGAGGTATACACACTGGGTTAGGTTCACCCGACCAACTTTAACAGCTCATATCTTCATTCCTAATTGAACAATTTTGCCTTTTTTTAGTTTTTATAAAAAAAAGTGATGAATGAAAAGTTTGAGATTTGTACTTGAAAACGGTGTTTTCGGTTCTTCCATGTGTTCTAAAAAACATATTTGTTTAGTGATTCGAAAGTAGGAAAATTTCCGGTTTCGCGCGGATAAGTCATGCTACCAGAATACTCAATTTTTCGGCAATAATTAATTATTTGAACCACATACATACCTTAACGTTCATGATTGTCTTCTGAAATAAAGCATATATTCTTACAAAATTATTAAAGTTATTCTAAAAATGCAAAAGTTTGAACAAATACTTAATTTTTCGGTTTTGGGGATAAAATAACGTATATAATATTAGAATTTTTCAGCGTAATTTTTTATTCAGAATCAAAATATAAGTGACAAACTTGAAAATAATTTTTTTTACACAGATAGCGTAAATTACGTTTCGGCCTATTCCGACGGCTGAGCACATTGCTCACAAATTTTTGCAGTGTGCTCCTTACACATAGGTCGGTCGCATTTCAAGCATTTATAAAAAGTTTTGCGATCCAACGAAGGAATTCAAGGCCCGGATCACAAAATTTCCTGATTCATAGTTTCCTGTGCAATTGGTTATAAACAAATCCCAAATCTCACGTATATACGTGAACCAATCAGATACTTTTCTTTCAGCGTGTGCGTTCTTATCATAGAAGCGCAATCATTCGATTAGAAATGCGTGCAGGCTCAGCTGAGGGTCCAGCAGTATCCGACTGGTCCAAATATTCTTGACTTTCTTCTTCTTCTTCTTCTCCGGCAAGCGTTAACATTACACACACACACACACACAAACAATTCACTCAGGCAAACGAATTAGACTTTTTACTTTCAACATAAGCTATGAACATTACAAATATACAAATAAAATAACATTTACTTACATTTAGATTTTTTTCTGGATTTTGTAACACCATATACACACTGGGTGAAAAATACCCGAAGAGAAAGTTTCGAAGTGCGTCCTTAGGCAGTTTTCGAGACAGTAAAGCTGGTAAGGCAGCTCTGCGTAGTACAGGCATGATCCAAAAAATACATCGTCTAGCCACGCGCAAGTAAAAAAAACTGAGCCAATGAGAACCCACCGCTTATTTTCTCCATCTTGGATAAATAAGGCGGCAAATGTAAGTGATTTTAAAATGTAAAATGTTAGATTTGAAATTTCTTGTAATTTTGAGATATAAAAATACTTGAATTCTAATCAAATGTATTGTAATGTTGAAAATGGGTAAAGGAAAATACGGATTGACCATAATATTAGAGTATGTATTTCATAACCTCTTCCTGGTGACATATGTGTGTACAAAATAAAATTGAAATTAATTGGGAAAGTACTAAATAATTGAAATTATACAGTGCAGTGCCGACGACATATAAGATTCAAAGATATACAATATTTATTCACAATTCTGAAATACTCTTGTTCACTCATTTTTTTATAATTTCTATTACGCTCGTTACGATCTATTACGTTCTATTGTTCTATTACGATCATGATACAGGCCCATAACTCCCCCCCCCACCCCCTGGATAGAGACCCACACTTCTTCTTGTTTCGAAATAACAATTCTTGCACAATCGCGCCGGGTTAGCGTAACCCAGTGTGTATACCAAGGGTTAAGAAGTCCAATTAATTTCATTAGGTAAGTTCAAAAAATTAGGAGATATTTCAAATGATTTGAGACAAATTTATAAGATTTCACGTGATTTTCAAATTTGTCAATTATTGATTCTGACGGATTTTAAAAAATTTTGAAGTTTTTTGAAGTATTTGGAATTAATTTTAGGGCATTTTAAAAAATTTTGAAAGGTATCGAAGATTTCAGAAGATTTGAGGAGTGGCTCAACTCTTATTTAATACTAAGGTATTTTGAGATAAATAAATATTTATTTGTGGTCGTATATTTGTAAAAAAATCAAAGGAAGGAAAAAGTGAATATAACTTAATGAAAGAAATCAATAATACAAGTATTTCAATTTATTTCTTGTGAATAATTTGATAAAACTAAAAAAATTGTCATTTGCAAACATTCAGTGGATGCCAGAAACAGTAAATTTACCTATCTAATACAAATGATGAAACTTACCCAATTTGTAATTGATTCTGAACCAATCACTTTCACATATTTGTAAGAGGTCAAATAAATTTGTTCTTTGTCTTGGATATATCATTTTTCAAAAACCACTTATGCAACACATTTGAATCTAGACACAAAGAAATCTTATACTTTCATTTTAAAAACCAAGCTTTCAAATGTTTCCTTTATCCCCTTAATATTAATGAAAATTAAATGAATTCCATCACTATCAATCAATTCCACTAATTTGAGGTTTTCTATACAAATTACTGAAGATTCATTTGAATCTGCTTCGAAGATATTAGCTATTTGAAATCATTTCCTATAAACTTCAATAGATTTCACCTGATTTTGAACGAGTAAAACCGTATTGATTCATTTTTCCAAAAGTTGATTAGATTTCTTTTCTTCTATCAACAATTTTCTTCCTGGATTCAGTAGATCGCTTTCTTGCAAAGTAACCGACTATTAATTCTCCAACGAATGTGAGAAGTGAAAGCAGATATCCAAAAATTAATGTCAATGCGACTTGCTGCTCTGGTCTTACCAACTCATTACTTTCCTGAATTTGCTGATTTCCCAAACTTGTTATCAAATCTTCGTCAAAATGTCCACGGACCTTCCATTTGTCCAGTAAACCGTTTTCTATTAACATCAAAAGTACCCGGTTAAACCTCTCAACATAAGGTGAACCAGGTTCCAACATCCACCCCAGAGGAGAAGGTACCAGTGACTCTGGCACAATGTCCGCCTCCAGTCTTCCAAATTTCTGAGCATATTTCTTCATCAAAATTTGTGCACGTGGAAAAGATATGGAACAAGTTATGTTTTTGTACCTCCATAAGGCATCGAAGCAGTCATATGAACTGTAGTTTACAGGAAATGGATAAGCCTTTCTTCGTAATTTTTCAAAATCACTGCTACCAACACCTTCTTGTGAACTATGCAAATATTGATCCAGCATCAGTACCAGGCCAGACTTATCTACATCCTCAAGAGTTTCAATTTCCATTTGAGGAATTGATCTCAAACTGATGCTTGTCAGCATTGTGAAGAGGTAACTTGAGTAAATCAAGCTCGTGATAATCAGGGTACCAAAAACGATCCTCTCTTTCAATTGTCGTGGCTCCATAGGGGTAGGCATCGCAAGTATTACCCGGAGAAAGTCAGTTGCTTTCAAAAATTTCTCATTGAATTTGAAAACCTTTGATAGAATGCAAATGATTCCAAAGATGGAGACAGTAATGAGAAGTATGTAAAGTATCTCATCGGAAACAATGACCGATCTTTTGCTAATCGGTATTCTTGGTACCACGACATTCACTGATTCAAGTGATATAATCCGACTTCGGAGAAAGATTGGCTGATTGCATATTACATTGAGGAATTGTTTGTTCAAAACAATCTCATACTTTTTTTCGAATAAACCAAGTAATAAGCCAGTAAAGTTGTTTTTGTAACATCCTTCCATTCCATAATCGTTTAGATTTGTTCGAGTCAAATGGGCTATGAAGTTCATCTTCTTTCCTAAAACCTTAAACAATGCCAGATCACCACCAAAACTTTCGAGAGCTGACTCTGGTACATCCCAATCTACGTCAAAGTACTTATATCCAAGAATCCTGATCTGATTTGAATATAAATTTCCCGTCTTGTCTGGAAACAGCTTCGATTTTCCAGTGAAATTTTGAATTGTGTAAACCTTGCTGAAAGGATTAAAGCGATGAAGGACAGCTTCCTCTTTCTGCTCTGATGAAAAATTCTGCTCTGAGTTTTCCTTTTCGAATACATGCAAAATAGTCACATCCAGGAACTGATTTTTCCACAGAGTTTGTAGCAACTTTTCGTATGTGAAGGCTCTCTCTCTTGTTAAGTGAATTATCAGACATTTTGGACGCATTTGCACATTTGATAACCGACTTAAAAATTTCGTTGTCTCAGTTACCTTTGTTTCGATCGAAGTTACCACCAGAATGAAGAGGGTTGTTCTTCTTGGATTTTTGTCTGATGTCATAATATAAGAATCTGATTCTAAGAAATCAGGCAACTTGGTGATAAGCGTTGGCAGTTTCTTCAAATTTTCTAAGATGTCATCAAGGATCCACTGTTGACCGATCTTCCCGTCTTCCAAAATGACCATTCCCTGATGATTCCTAGAATCCTCTCTTAGATATTTTGTTACCATTTTCTTCCAATCAGGTTCGATCGACACCTTTCTTTTCTGACTCCCATCAATGAATGCAAATAAGTTACAAATAATCAGTAACCTTAAAGGTAACATTTGGCTTTATTTTATAAAATACTCAATGAAAAAAAAGTTTAGAATGAAGAATATCGGCTTAAATTAAGCTGTAACAAAAACTAAACTTTTTTTGTGCTGCCACTGTCGGTTCTAAGTAGACCATATCTTCTACTCTATATTGACAATAGTGGCCTGAATATTTTTATACCCTTTATGCGCGAAAGCTTCGTGGCTCAAAGTTGGAAAAGAAATGTGATCATAAAGAAAATAATAAGATATCCAGTTTTTAGTACGATATTTTTATGGTGAAGGAAATAGAACTTAATATTACTGAGAAATGGGTCACCATACACGTGGCGGAAAAAATCAATGATCATTGACAATCGCCCAGTGATGGCGACTTTCCCCTACATTTATCAATCCAAAAGAACTAAAAAAATCCGTTTATTTTCAAATTTCTAATAGAATTTTATTTCACCAAGAGTCATATCAGTCTATAACAATGAAAACACATGTTGAACAATTAATTAGGTGAAAATTAGGGAATTTTGTTAATAAAGTCGTACGGTAATCCTGATATAATATCCTCGTTAGTAATTTATTTGCCTCGTATTTATGTTTATATTTCTTTCTTTTGCAGTTGCTTTCTCCTGAAGATTGTCTTTTTAGTTATAAATTCGATTATTTGTTTGGAAATTTAACAATTTTGTTAAGAAGTCATCCTTTTTGGTCGGAAATTCAACTGTTTTGATGAAAATTCAACTATTTTGTAGAAAATTTACTTGTTTAAGACTCATATTTTGGTGTTAAAAAGTCAAATGAAATCTTTTTTGGATAAAAATGCTACTATTTGGTTGAAGATTCAACAATTTTGTTAAAAAGTCATCAGTTTTGGCGGAAAATTAAACTTTTTTGTTCAAAATTCAACCACTTCGTAGAAAATGTACTTGTTGCTCAAAATTTATATTTTCAATTCAAAAATTCATCTGTTTTTGTAGAAATTCCATCTTTTTGGATGAAAAAACAAATATTTAGTTGAAGATATAACAATTCTGTTGAAAAGTCATCCTTTTTGGTTAAAAATTCAACTGTTTTTTTTTCTTTAAATTCGTCGTTTGGGTTAAAAATTTAAATATCTTCATAGAAAATTTACTTCTTGTTCAAGACTCATATTTTGATGTTGAAAAGTCAAAGTAAATCTTTTTTGGATGAAAATTTAACGATTTTTTCAAAAAATCATCTTTTTGATTAAAAAATTCTGTTTTAGTAGGAATTTCATCTATTTTAACTTTTTTGTCTAAAAATTTTGTTCAAACTACTTTGGCAGGAAATCATTGTTTGTTGAAGATTCATACTTTAAGATGAAAATTCATCTCTTTGGTAGAAAATTGAACTATTTTCTTGAAATCTGTCTGTTTATCTGTCTGTCTTTCCGTATGTCTGTCTGTCCGTCTGTCCATCTGCCTGTCTGTATGTATATCTGTATGTATGTCTGTCTGTATGTATGTATGTATATCTATATGTATGCCTGTATGTCCATATGTATGTATGTATGCATATCTGTCTGTCTGTATGTATGTCTGACTGTCTGTCTTTCTGTCTGTTTGTATGTCTGTCTGTATGTATGCATGTATGTCTGTATGCATGTCTGTCTGTCTGTCTGTCTGTCTGTCTGTCTGTCTGTATGTCTGTCTGTCTGTCTGTCTGTCTGTCTGTCTGTCTGTCTGTCTGT
>CAKNXH010000786.1:148739-175161 GCA_932178445.1 Andricus quercusramuli | reverse complement strand
GGTCTTTACTTAAGACAAAATCAAGACCAAATATTTTTACCCGGGTTACTCGTTTTGAGAAAGTAGAAATGGAAGAGGAGTTTAAAAGAGAAAGAATAACTAATTCAGTATTGACAGAGAGAAAAACGCATGTGCTGCTTTTGGGATATGCTTTTGCTACATTTGCGATATGCATGAAAATTAAAAAAAAATCTGGACCACCCTAGTACACACACTTTTTGCAATCTTATGCAATCTCGTGCAATCCCACGCAATCCCTTGTAATGTCCCATTGTGAACAAATGTTATCGGAAATTTAATATGGGTCTATAATGGTTTTCCTGTAATTAATTCCTTATAATTCTGTCGCGATTCTAGTAAAATAATCATACGAAAATAATGTTAAAATATGAAAAGAATTGATACAAAGCATAGGGAAACCACAAAAGTATTACAGAATTTCAAGTGTTACAAGATTAAGAATAATTCAATGTATTTCAACGAACTGTAAAGAATTTCATGGGATTTTATGGGATTTCCAATCATAGCAACTAATTCTAAAAAATGTCAGCGGTTTTCAGGATATTTTTAGAGAATTTCTAAGATTTCCGGGATTTTGAAGGGACTCCAAAGATTTAAACAGAATTTTTTAAAGGTTTCGAGGGACTTGAACGTTTTTTAGACAACTTTAATGAAGAAGTTCAATTCAATTTACTTCCAAGGAATTTCCAATTATTTCTACTTATTTAGATGATTTTTTCAATTTTCAGAGGAAAGATTTCTAGGAATTTGCACATTTTTTCAATCTCTTGAAATTTACATCTTTTAGGATTTTGAAGGGTTTCAAGGGATTCTTATCGATTTAAAAGATTTGAAGGGATTTTTAGGTACTACAAGTAATTTCATAAGATTTAAATGATTTTATTGAATTTTCAAGGATTGCAAAGTATATTTCAAAGATTTATAGGCATTTGAAATGTTTTTTTTTTCATTCCAAAGATCTCAAGGGATTTTGAAGTAATTCAAGGCATTTCACAAGATTTAGAGAATTTTATTGAATCTCCAGGAATTCCAAGGGCGCTTAAAGATTTCTAGGGATTTCAACGTTTTATTTTCAGTAAACTTTGATGAACACGTTTCATTAATTCATATCTCAGATATTTCATATGATTTCTACTTATTTAAACGAATTCTAACGATTTGTAGAGAACTTTTTGGAATAAATAAATTTTTTTCAAGGGACTTCCACGGGTCTCAATAATTACAAGGGGTATGAATAAATTTCAGAATTATCGAAGGATTTTAAAGATTTTAAGTTCTTTTGGAACACTATAATTAATTTCGAGAGATTCACAAATTTTCAGGGGATGCCAAAGAATTTGGTAGAATTTGGTGGAAATAAATTGATACAATTTTATTTTCAAGAGAATTCAAAGGAATTCAAAACGTGTTAAAAGAGTTCAACTGATATTAACAGATTGTTTCTTTGGAGTTTCTTTATACATTGATTCTTTCAATATTTCTCTGTTATTTATTCCAGAGCTGATTATTTTTTAATTGTTTTCTGTATCATGATTTTCTTCAATGATGTTCCTATAATTTCGAAAAAATTATAGGAAAATCATTATAGGCCTATACAAATTTTCCTACGATATTTCTTGATTAAGTAATTAACTCCTTGGACTAAAGTGACCTCTTCCTCTCAAAAAATGACTATAGTGACTTTATTTTTAAAAAGTGATTATAAAGTGACTTGAAAAAAGTAACTTAAAGTGACTCAAGTGAATGTATTAGAAAATATTTCAATTTGAAAGTATCAAAATGTAAGAGCATGTCATAGTTGGAAGGTCTTTACATTTTTTTTAACGGAATTGAGGAGCTTCCGAATTTAAAAATTTATTTTAATTTCAAAGCATTTTGATGCTTATTCTGATTTGAAAATATGTTTCAATTTTGATACTTTTCAAATTTGGACGCACACAAGTCTTCAAATATGAAATCGTCAGTATAGATATTTATTTGAGTTTGAACCATTTCGCAATTTTTAAAAGTACCTAAATTTAAAAGCTTACTATAATTTCAAAACATCATTATTCTGATAATTATTACAATGTTATTGTGTCTTAAATATGTAACTTTAATAATATAGAAATGCATCTAAGCGCCCCTATGGCCATTAAGAAGACGACATAAGAGGCTGATTTCCTACAGGTACGACAAGCCATAATTTTAGGGATACTGTCGTTACCCCTATCTCTAGATAAACGATCTGCAGGGTCATCTAGTATCCCAGTAAATGCCACACCCAGGAAAAAAATGTTCTTGAACAAAAAAAAATGTTTTCTTAGATATACATGAATATTTGATCGAATCCAACAAATTTTGGTCGAGTCAACAAAATATTTGATTAACCCAACAAAAACTTTTTGTCGAATTAACCTAAATTAACTTTTTTTGTCTGAAAATTCAATAACTTTTTAGAAAATTCGCTTTTTTCACCAGAAAATTCAGCAATTGTATGTATTATGTTGAAAATTTCTTTTTTTTTTCTTTTTGAAAGATAATCTTGTTTTAGAGTTAAACTTTTTTGGTTAAAAAATTTATTATTCGGTGGACAATTTAATAATTTTATTGAAAATTGAAAAGTTTTGCTTAAAAGTCATCCTTTTTGGTTGAACATTCAACTATTTTATTGAAAATTCAACAACTTTGGTAGAAAGTCATTTTTTCCAGCTGAAAGTTCAACTGTTTTGTTGAAAATGCAACCATATGGTTAAAAATTAACTTTTTTGTTGAAAACTCCAATGTTTTTTAGAAAATTGGTCTTTTTGGCATGAAAATTCACAATTTCGTTGAAATTTATTTCCTCTTTTTACTGAAGAATCATTATTGGTTGGAAATTCAATTCTTCTGATGAAAATTCATCATTTTTGGTAGAAATTTCATAGATTTTGGTTTAAAATGCAATTTTGTGGTTGACTATCAATCTATTCTGGTTAAAATTAAACTATTCGGCTGAAGGTTGAACTACCTTTGTTGAAAATTCGTTCTTTTTTTTTTGTTGAAGACTCTTTTTTTAACTAAAATTTAACTATTTCAAATATGATCTTCTTTTAGATGACATTTAACTATCTATCTATTTAAAAAATTTATCGTTTTTAGATGCAAATTCATGCATTTTGTTGAAAATAAGACTTTTGTGGTAAAGAAAAATAAACTTCTTGATTGAAAATTCATCTCTTTGGTTGAAGATCCACTTCTTTGTTAAAAATGCAACTGCTTTGCGGATAATTACTCTTCTTTTACTTTAAAATTGAACATATTTTGTTGAAAATGGATATATTTTCCGTCTTATCGTAGAAAATTAATCTTTCTGGGACATAATTCAACTTTTTGGTTAAAAATTTTACAATTTCGTTACAAAATATTCTTGTTGGTTAAAAATTTAGTCATTTGGTTGAAAGTTGAACTACTTTGTGAAAAATTCATTTTTTAAGATCCAACTCTTTGGATTAAACTTTTTGTTGAAAGTTCGCTGTTTCTTTTGGTAATAAATTAATTTATTACCTGAATATCTAACTATTTTATTTTTCGTTGAAAATTCATCCATTATAAATTCAAAATACAACTGTTCAGTGGAAAATTCATGCATTTTGTTGAAAACTTCTTTTTTTTTAGTTGAAGATTCAAATATTTGGTCAAAAATCGTCATTTTTGGTTGAATTCAACTGAATGTCAAAAAACGTTTTCTCTGTTGAAAAATAATATTTGAAACTGAAATTTCGATGATTCGATTTGTGCACCTCAGAGCAAAAGAAAGACTCCGCAGAGTCGTGAGGAAAAACGAGACAATTATCGTTGCGCTGTCCTGCTCTTCAGGCATTCTGCGTAAAAGTTTCTCTTTCCTCGCGTACTTTTCTCGTTTTTCCTCATGACTGAGACAGAGTCATGATGACTCTGAGGAGTCTTTCTTTTGCTCTGAAGTTCTCATTTTTGATTCGAAAAATATCTCTTTTAGTTGAAAGTTCAGCAATTTGATATTAAATTGATCTTTGGAGGCTTTCATGTCCACTTTTGACCCCTCCCTTCTGTTTTCTGGCCTTGCGATTTATTTTTTTTCTAATCAAATTAATCTTTCTGGTTGGAAAATCAACTATTTGGGTTGAAATTTATTTATTTTGTGTTCACATATTTTTAGACTTGTTATTGTTTTCAATAGATATTCTTCTGTTTTCCGATCATGCGTTTATTTTTTTTTTAAGACGAAAGTGTAAAACCACGTGGCTCAAACCCGGACCCCCCTCCTCCCCCCATGTAGACCAACGTGGCCTTTCGTCGACACCATCTCCAAGGTGGTTTCCGAAAAAATCGATCTCTGGTAGAATTATCTAAAGTCGAGCTTCTATTTCAAGTAGAATATTTTTTTATATGCCAAATTAATTTCAAATTTTTCTACCACACTGATGTCGAGATAATTGATGTTAAAGATGACTACTTTAACAGAGAATGCATGGCCAATGCGGAGGCACTCTCCATATTTTAATTTGTAGTAATAAAACGCTCTGGTAGAGAAATTAAATGAATGTGTCTACTTGTGCTGCTTGAAAATACAAATATGTCAGAAAAATAATCAAATCTCTTCACCACGTACTTTCCTAGATAATCGAATGGAAAACATTGAAATTTTAATTACTTTCAAACGCATAAACGTCAAAGATTCGCGACCTGGCAACACTGTCCCCTCTCTCCTGCTTTGCTTGCTGCAGCAACTTGATACACTCACACACACGTTTACACACAGTTGGTCAGTGATGGTTAGTTTCAAATTGCGACGTTTCACGATCTACGAATCTGCCGCTGCCATAGGATTGGTGTCTATACGTATACACACACACACTACGAATTCTAAGCCAGGAGCGCATTAAAATATTGAGTATGCGGGACCATGCAATTTTTTCAATACAGCATACAACGACTGGCGCCCCACGGGACTCCAATATTTGTACGAGTGTGGAACTCGGAAACTACCTTAAAAAATCTTTCCATTTTGTCATCTGTCCTCAAATTTATCTGACTTCGAAAAAATTAATCTTTTTGGCTCGAAAATTTAACTATTTGGTTTTTAATGAAGCTTGGTTAAATTTGATGCTCATATTTAATTCAAGATAGTATTCGAATTAATGTTATTTGAAAGAATTTTTTACCTTATTATTCCCCTTTTTTCTTGAAAAATCACCCTATTTCCTCTGCTGACAAAGAATTTTGGGGAAGAATTTGTAAAAATTAATTTTGGATCCGCATAGGTGTATACTTTTTATCTGAAGTTAATAATCAGAATGAAATGCAACTGTTCGATATTCCGGGATTCACTGTGGTAGAATTTGGAATAACTTCTCATAACCGGAAAGCAGGAAGACAAAACGACACAGGAATTTATGCAATCTCAAAGCGATTATTCTCATTCTGCTTTAATGTTTATTTTATTCTTTATCGCATATATAATATTGTTTATATACAGGAGCAAACGAGATTCTTGGCGAGTTATAATTGCAAGGTATGTTACGCTTGGCGAGTCTCTCCTTTATTTCCGGATTCCATATTGAAAATCTGGATCGTTATAGTCCCGATAGAAACTCTTTGCTATGTACAATGTGCTTTGGAAAATCGTTTCTACAAAGCAGCTAATAACAATAGTCGTAAATGGCGAGTCCGGCACCTTGAGAATCCCGGATGTGACTCTCGTTAGCGATGGTCTTCATTGGCAATAAAGATCAGGAATTTCGCGCTATCAAATTTAGAAAATTAATGTCTCGTAAAATCTAGAGAGAATGTCAAAACCAATAAAGTTTAATGTTATAATCGTTAAATGGTATTTTACGTAATAACCTTGTTGGATACTGATATAAAGTGCAACAATCAATAACATGCGAGATTTATATTTTCCCGATTGTGATACACTATAATTATGAGGGATGCCCCTTACGGGTCGCAAAAAATATGAATAATTTTCTCAACTGCATATTCTACTTCTAGTGCATTTTCAACAAGTTTTCTGCAAGTTACATATTGATCCATCAACCCGTTCTCCAATTATATGATCACTATATGAATGTAAAAGAATGTTTTTTCTAGCTCTAAACGCTATTTTTCAAACAAGTTTATCGTATCTAAAATTGCATGAACCAAAAACTATTTTCCAGGTTTATATCTACAACTTTTATTAATATCTAATTCTCGTCAAGTGAATAACTATGACAGTGAACAAAAAAAATTATTAAAAACCAGAGTAATATAATTTTTGTGTTTAAGATATTTTACTTAATTTCATAATCATGAAATATATTAAATATTTGGAAACTTTTTATTCAACTAAATACTTTTGAAACTATATATAAAAAATCGAATAAATATTTACCATACTACTATAATATCACTGTGATATACATAAAAGTTTCATTTATAATTATTAATAATAACCTTAGAATTCATTGTACTTTTACTGTAGTCAGGCTTTATGGTTTTACCGGAAAATGTAATTTTTTAATGTTTACTAACATTTTTCACGATTGAAACAAAAACTATTCATCTTATTAAAAAAATCATCATAAGAAACTTTGTAGATCTATTTGAGATGAACAGTTTTGTTTGCTAAAATTGTACCGTATCTGAGTATGAAAAGTGAAATCGCATTTCGACTTTTTGAGGGATTCTTCTTCCTTCTTTTCCATTTTTTTCTGTTTGACTCGAAAACGGAACTTTTTATTTTCAATAACATGCGGATGCCACGCGTCTTAAAAACTTTTTTATAGCCTTCATATACCTATAAAAAAATGACTTGTGGTTCAATCCGTGCAATTCACTTAAAAACTTTCACTATCCGCCAGACTATACGTCCCTAAGGCAAGACATTTTTTCGATTAAAGTATGATTTTTAAATAAAAAACCATCGCAACCAACTTGAAAATATCAGCGCAGTAAATCAGAGAGATATTTTTTATCCAAAGTTGGATAAAAACGTTGCAAACGATTGACAACTACATATAAAGATTTGAATATAGTTGTGAATCCGCCTCACGATAAAAATTAATCAACGTTGTATAATTATAGTTATCAATTATTTGCAACGCTTTTATCAAAAAAATATCTCTGGGGATTACGGTGAGACTGTATGAATTTGGTTGCTTATAAAATAAAATAAGCTTACAAAGATCGTGTTCAACTTTCAAAAGTTAGAATTTCTAAATTTACTTACAAAAAATTTGTTCCTCAATTTTGAAAAAACTTATAGAGTTATAACTTGTGCACATAAAAAAATGACAATTTTCCAAAGTTAATATTTAAGGTATTTCAAACTGCATGTATGTATTAAAACACTCTCAAAATTACTTTATTTTTCGTAAAAGATCTGGAAAATTATAGGGAAATAACGGGCATGAAAGTGGCGCTATCTAAAATCCATTTAATGGATTTTTGAATAAAATTATTTCTAGAATCGAGATAAACTGTTTCTGTCCTGCTGATTGAAAATATTTTTTGAAAATTCAACTATTATTTTGTTAAAAATATTCGACTGGAACTTTAATTACCTCAGGTGAAGTTCATTCAATTACGTGTAAAATAATGTACATGCTCTCTATTGATACGAGTGACAATGAGAAGGAAAAAAAAGATTTTTTGTCTTGAAGATATCTTGAAATTTAACAATTTATTGGTCAGTCCTTAGCAAATAACATTTCTTTTCTCACCTTTATCACTAGTGTTGTCTAACTTAAAATTTCTTATTTTATCACCTTATACCACCTTTTAATGATTAAAAAATTAGATTTGCCATAATTTTTTAACTAATTGGACATTTTTTAAATCCAAAAATCGAGCAGTGGATAATAACAGATTTGAATAGTATATTGTGCTACAAGTGCGGAAAGTAGGCAGTTCCACACGATTGTGATGTTTGCTGTACGAGCCACAGGCGAATCGAATGGGAGTTGGAGGTGAGTCGTACGCGAGTTCAAGGCGAGCTGTAAACGAGCCGCAAACGATTCGAAGATGAGCCGATGGCCAGTACTGTAAGCTTCACAAGAGTTGCAAATGTCTACTTCCAGCACCTGTTGCACACGATATTCTTTGTAACAAATGCAGGAAATTTTCGATTTGAGAAACAACAAAAACATATTTTTCGGAAAATTTTCAAACAAATTTCCAGAAATGTGAGGTATCCAAAGCTTTTTGAAAGCAATGCTAAAATTTACTGAATTTCCGGGAATTTATGGAAAGTTGATAAATTAGCGGAAATTTTAGGTAACCAAAAGGTTCTGAAATTTTTAGTAATTCATGGTAGTTTATCAGTCATTTATGGTAACTTTTCAATTCGAGTTTGGCACATCACTATTCACTATACTCACAATCAGTCTCTCGTCAAGCGACAAATCATAATGCAGTGAGGTTATGATTCCGACAGTCCTGGAAAGTAATTTTAAATCGAAATGCGCAAGTGCAACAGCAAGAAAAACTAATATGGATCGAACTGCGTAGGCGCAGCCGATATAAAAAGTAATCCTGCTCAAAGAGCGCAAGCGCAGCAGCTGGGAAAAGTCTTTTTATAACTACTTTTTCCCACGGGTTTGAAATTTGTCAATTCTTGCACGCAATACATGCCTCGAAAAGTGAACATTTCGTGCGCACGTTAAAAAAAATTCTGGACCTAAGAAGCACCACTTATGCCTTACATTTTTTTAAATTTCAAAGCGCATAATTAAATTTTCTGTCGCATAATAATCAGTTTTCCAGCGCATGATTGGAACATTCTTAATGTTAGAAAATACTGTCCTTAGCGATAGTGAATCTGCACATTATTCTTGAAATCCTTTTTCTTTAAGTGAAGGGTTCCGGGACATAAGTGCCCTATTTCGGAAAAGCGTTTTATTGGTTCAACATTTTTTTGACCTAACACATGTCTCTGTAGAAGATTATAGTATAGTTGGATTTAGAACGGGAGTCAAAATCCATGTTTGGTAATTTTTTCTAAAAGCAATTACTTCTTCTCTCTTATTCTCTTTACTTTTTTATAGTGCT
Source organism: Andricus quercusramuli (assembly GCA_932178445.1). Classification (NCBI taxonomy): domain Eukaryota; kingdom Metazoa; phylum Arthropoda; class Insecta; order Hymenoptera; family Cynipidae; genus Andricus; species Andricus quercusramuli. The sequence goes on along the minus strand of CAKNXH010000786.1, from coordinate 166,110 downwards.
AAGTGATAGTTTGAAAGTACTTTTTTGTTCTGTTTTTTAAATTAAAAGATAAAAAAAAGTTAGGCAACTATTTGTGTGTTATTTCCGTTTTTGGGGACGCACTGTACCTTTGGCAAGGGCTTTTCTCGGCGATGATTGCGATTCTTTGAAGATGGTTCTTTCATGGTTTGATAGAACTAAGTAATAGATCAAACGTACTTGCTTGTTTTTTTAAATTAATATGTAAAATGTTATGCAGCTTTTACTATGTCGGGTCCGGGTTTTTTTTTTTGAACGCAACGTTCCTTTCATTAGGGGGTTGTTGCTTTTCTAAAGCGCTTCTTTTACGATTCAATAGAACTAAATAGTAGCTCGAAAGCAATTTCTTGTTTCACAGTTTTTGTGTCTCCTGATAAATTTGGGGTTTGGAACTTACGCCCACTGAAAAAATTTTCCTATTGTGTCAAAAGGATGTCTCTAGGCACAAATGGAATTTGCTCTTTAATTTAAATTTAAGCGGATTTCCATTCGGATCAAAAATAATCTTTTTTCAGAAAATGAACAAACATTATCCGTTTGCGACAAACTTCATCCAATCTTCCAGTCAAATATTTCTGTTTGTGTAAAAAAAGAAATGTATATGATCTAAAACAAAACACGCAGAAGACAATGGTTTTCTTTCCAGACAATTTTTTCTCTGACTGCCCTTATGCCCTGGGACCCTTCAAGTATTGAATTATTCGATAAATCCTGTGACCCAAGTAGCACTAATTGATTCCACGATTAAAAAAAAAAAAAAGAAAATCAACAGAATAAAATGAATGAAGCGTTACATGAGCCGACCTAATTAATTTATGTAACACACGCCCTGTAGCCAATCAGTGATCATATAATCGCCTCAGTAATTATTACATCGTATTCTCCTTCCTCAACGTGTGGTCGGTGGCTTTTAACTCTTAACTCTTAAGCTTGGTTAAGATTAAGCATCGGATTAACTCTCGTTCTCATTTCTTCTTTGTTTCTCTCATTCATTTACGAGCCTTAACTAGTTAGTTTGCTTCATTGTTTCTAGACAGGAAACGCGCGAGAAAGTCTTTCGATTGTATCAAAGTATCGACAGGCTCCTGAAACGTAACAAATTCACATGTACATGTAGCCCTGTCACCGCTTTCGCTCAATTCACTCACACGAAAATACCTGTTCTTTCACCTGATTTAATGGATTCTTTTTCTAATTTGGTAATATAATGTGATGGCGAGGATACTATCCACGTCAAAACTTCTTCATCCATCATTCGTATTTGGTATTCACGAGACGACACCCTAGTCATTTTAGAAAATCCTACTTTATTTCCTTAATGCCAGTGATTATTCTTCATTAACGTCTTTTGCATTTTTTTTTAAATTTATTCCACATGATATTTTATTTACTGAAGTAGAATTAAAAGAGGCTTTGAAATTGGAACACACTTTGAAATTTAGATGTTTTTAATGGAAGTGCTTTTATCTTTTGATTTTTTTCTATATGGGTAATATTCACGAAACTGTACACCTTTGCGGCTTCGGCTATTACACATAGAAAAAAGTCAAACCAGGTATTAGGCTTGTAATATTTTATCGTGCAATAACTTCATTCAATTTTTTACCACGAAATAAGTGCACCTTTTGATAAATATTTACACTATATTGCGTAAAAAATATCCAAAATGTTAGCTCCGTAATTGTCCCAAATATAAATATTTTGCGCAAATCCATAAAATTTATTTCACTAAGTTAATGTTACCTTCCAGTATCTATATTATTTGAATCCAAGTATATAGTTGATTTTTAAGTGCGCTACAATGTTACAGAAATGACTACTAAAGTTTCTAAATAAAGCGATGCACTTTGTCACATCATATTTCAAATAATTTTGTTTATTATACTTCCTGACGATTTTCAAATCTCGCGGTTCATTCAAACGTCATCTACTAACATTATTTCGAAGACTGACTCTCAAGCTATCTAACCAACGCTCGATGGAATTTTTCTTATTCGAAATCATTCGTCAAGTGTGATGTTTTGTTTAAAAAACAGTCCGTACAAAAAAGCCGGTCAGCTCCAAAATGCAATAAATCGCTTAAAGTAAGTTAAGTCTATCAGTGATTTTGAGTTTATTTACAGTTACAGTCTAGACACAAACAGCCGGTGTGCGGAAAAAAGTAGAAGTTAAGAAATTTAAGAGAAAAATGTAGGTTTAGTTGTAAATGTCAGCTCCATAATGATAATATTACGGTTTCTAATAAAATTTATTAGGGTGGCCTCCCATGGCAGCTTCAAACTTGGCGCAAAACGCATAACCGCAAATCACCAGCCATTGCAGCCAATGACTGTGTTTCTGTGGATTACTAGGTGAATATCATTGGCTGAATTATCTAGTGATTTGACGTTTTGCGTTTTGCGCCAAGATTGACGCTGCCATGGGACGTCACCTTTATTGCTGGTAAATTTTGCGAACATTTTTCAAAAGGACAATTAAGCTACACTATATCCAAAAAGATATGTGTAAAATCAAGAAAAAGTGAAGCAGATGTTAAAAATGATCAACCTACAACTCAGGGAAAAAGTGTACAATCCAAGAGTCTCAAATCTAAAAAAAGACCAAAAAAATCTGCAAATATTGATGCCTCAGCAGTTCGATCAAAAAAACTTGGTATGAAAAAGAATTAGAAACAAGTTATTATCTCTTTTCTGCAATTACTCAGTTCAGTTTTAACTAATGAACTTATCATTTTTCAAGTTAAATAAAAGCCTTTAAATAAATCATCATATTGCTCATTAACTCTAATTAAGAGCAGTATTATAATCTTTAGAAAACTGTTATTTTTTGTGTTTGACCGGCCAAATAAGTTACTAGAGTTATCATTAAATGTTAAAATACGTGTAGTTTAATCATTAAAATCTTGAAGTTCTGTTTTGTATAGTTTATTTTGAATAAATTATATTTTTGAATTTATTAAATAGACTGAAAATTTCTTCACGTGTCGCTTCTACAAACCTATAACGTTTGTATTTAATTATGAAGCAGCGAATATTAGAGAAACTAAGTTTACTCATCCACATTTTATGTAAAAAAATGTACTTGAAGTTGTAATTATTCATCAACCTCTGATAATTTGATTTTCATGCTCAGTATTTATAATATTATATACTTTACTTTTCATGTGCTTCATTTTTTGTTTTGCACTTTATATTATCAAAATATACTAAAGAAATGCATAGTGTATGAAGAGAAAATCGAATTAAAAGTATTTTTTAAATCGACAAGTCTATTTATAATGAAAAGACACTCATTCGTACAAATGGTCAGCTCCATAATACAGTGGTCAGCTCCGTAATGTGAAGTTTTTGAGAAAGTGTCTATAATAAATTGTTTTACAAGGTTGTACTGAAAATAATGCCTCAATTTCGTAAGTAATGTACTTTCAAAGTAAAAAAAATATTTACTGCGCAAAAAAAATGCAATTAAAAATTTTATGATTTTAGTTGCAAAAGTGTACAGTTTTGTGAATATTACCCATATCCCAGTTTCACAGTGTAGGAAACGTTAAAAAAATACGTAACACCTTTAGGGGGAGGGGGCGGTCAGCTTGAGCGTTACGCTTATGTTAACGTTACATACACTTACTATATAAAAGAAGCGTTACATTTCACCTACACTGTTAAAAATAATATTAAATTTAATATATCCATGTGTATTAAAATTAATATATCAATCATATGAAATCGCGATTAAGAGCGTGTATATTAAATTTCATATACATTCATGTTAATCATACTTACAAGAAAAATCAGATAATTCCATTTTACACAAATTCAAAATAAGTTCAACATAAATTTTCGACTCTAAATAATAAAACATGATACCTTCTTCCAGTTAATCAAAAATATGACTGGATTTTAAGTCGAAAAGATCAATTAAGCAAACAAATAACATACCTAACCTACAATCAACTGTACTAGCATTAAATTTCTACTATTTAGACTGGATTTTTGAAAAAGTTCCACCCGTACGTCGCACTTTCATAATAAATAACAATTCAGTCGACGAATTCTAGATTTTTAATTTAATTGCGAATATTTGACAAGATTTAAAGAAATGAAAGCACTTTGAGTTTTCATGCACACTGCTATACCGACCTGTATATTAAATTTAATACACATGTATATTAAATTCAATACACCAATGTATGTTACATTTCAGTAGCGGTAGTGCATATTTGCTTCACACACATGTATATTAAATCTCATACAGATTTTTCTAACAGTGTAGAATTAGGTGAAATGTTGGGTAAGCTTCTTAAAAAAAGGAACAAATTACAGCTAATTGTAAGATACTTTGTGAAAATAGTAACTTGTTACATGTCTGACTACTGATTGAAGTAACTTGAAGTTCCTGCAAATTTCCTTTTTCATGCTCAGAAATATATAAGTAGAAAATTATCAGAATTTACGAAAAATAAATCAACGCTGTCATTTTTACTGTTGAAAATAGAAAAAATTTGCAATAAAAAATCCATAAAATTTGATTAACTTCAATTTGAAACCCTCAAAATGGAATAATTTTTCATTTTTAATTTAAAAAAATAAAGTAATTCATATAATGCCTTCAAAATTTCATCACTTTCTATTATACACATGCAATATTGAACAACCTTCACTTGCAAAAATTCAAGAATTTTAAATTGTAAATCATTAAAATTGAACAATTTTGAATTACAAATCATGAAGACTGAAGAGTTTTGAATTACAAAATTTAAAAGTTGAACTATTTCAAAACACGAAAAAATTAACCTTCAGAATATAAATCTTGAAAATTGAATAATTTACAATTCTATATATTTTAAAAACTCAAGAATTCTCACTTATATCTCTTCATATGGCAAAACTTCAAATTGTACATCTTTAAAATGTATGAGTTTTTAGTTTTGAAATATTAGAATTGAAAATTATGCAATTTCAAAGTTGTAAATTTTTAAAATACTATAAACTTAATGATTTAAATTTAAAATTTCTTTAATTTGGAAGATTGGTAATTGAAAACTTGACTTTTGTCAAAAAATGAGTAAAAATCAATTAAAAATTCTTTAAGTTTGATAATTTACATAAAAAAAATTTTCAATTTGGAAAATTCAGAATTGAAAACTATTGACATTCAAATCAAATTCAAATCACTCAAGTTTAAGACTTTGGATTCACTCATCTTTAAAATTTGAAAGTTTTCAAAATGGCGCTGACCCGGCATTATCCAAAATCAACTTCATATGAGGGCGCAGTCCCATGGAGGTAGATTAGTAGAATAGTGGAACAGTTTTGACGAATGAGGTATCTGCTAGAGCTTATGCAGGCATCTCATTGGTCAAAACTGTTCCACTATTCTACTGATCTACCTCCATGGGACTGCGTTCTGAGCGTATTATTTTCGTCTTAATTTGTTCGAATTTGTGCAACCAGCTTCGTCCCTCAAAACTACACCTTATGCAGCAAACATCATGGCAGAGCCAGCAAAAGATTCTGCCAGCCACGGCACTGTCCAAATTCAACTTTATATGGGCTTAACATTAAATATTTGGCTCAAAAAGGGTTGAATTTGCGTGGGTGGTGGGGCCAGCGAAATGGTCCTGAAAAAATAGTTCAGCTGTCCCAGCCAAACCTGAACGTTCAATATATTTTAAAGCAAAAATTCCGCACTTATGATTTCGGTAATTTGTCAAGTGTTTAAGAAGATTTCCCGAACAAGATTGCGGGAAATTTTCTGTACGGTTTCGGTAAAGTTTTTAGTTATTTTGTGAATTTCCTATAAAATAGCTTCCATTGGCCCAAAAAATAAAAAAATTGTTCGAAAATTGAAATAGTTGTTATACCAAAATTTGAATATGCCACTTGTTCAAGAGTTTAATTGAATGATTATAATAATAATTTTATGTCATATTATTCCAATAATAATATTATTTTAATAGTAATATACTTTTCGGCTCAAAGTATCTAAGCAACATCAAACAATTAAATCCTGCTAAGCGTTTTTGTTGAGTAAGAATAACCAAAAATAAAAATTTCAATATTAAAAAAGGGCTGAATTGATTTTTTTAATTTCTTACTTGAAATATTCGGGCAATATCAGAGAATGAAATCCTGCAAAGAACTGGCGTTCAGTGAGAAGTTCAGATTGAAGTTGGTTGAGGCTCACCGTTATTTTTCCACAAATATTGAAATTCTGTTTTCAATTTTAACAGAAAACGGCTTCATTATATTCCCTGAGTGATTGGAAAAAATTCCAATTTCATGGGAAAATAAATTCTTCTACCCAAAATAGGGAATTTTACATACCAAATTGTTGGGAATATTACCAAAGTTTTTAAAATTAGCTATGCTAGATGTGTGTGATAGCATATTGGTCAACTTCCTAACGACGTGTAACGGAATCCCACGAAAATACGAGTTGGTGTCAATGTTTAATATTTGAGATTCCTGTCTCATTAACTCTTCTTTAACATGAGCGAAAATTTTACGTGAGTTCAGTGCATATGACCTCAACATGTTTCTCTGAGTGAAATATTACTTAAAGAGGGAAGAACGATATACAAAAGCAGATAACGAGAGATATCTGAGGAAAAAATGAGAAAAGAAGAGAGGGGAGAGGATTTCCACTCACATGGAAATCTTGGAACGAGAAAGTATTAACAGCCTGCGAGTTTGCATCCAATTATGTAGGGTTTCAACTTTTTTTTTTAATTTTAATTTTAGATAATTATATCTAAAAATCTTCAACTTCATTCATCCACTTTGTCCACATAAAAGCTCATATGTTTCCGCACACGTGTCAGGTGCTTTTGCCTCTTACTTTTTTTTCTACCACCTATTTTGACAGTTTGATTGAGGCTATCCATGAATCATATGATCGGTTTTTCGCAAATCCCTCCCCCCCATCGTGACTTACTGTGACTTTATTTCTGGACCCCCGCCCCCTCAATTATTACGTGAATTGTGCTTAAAATGGCGAAAATTTACATAACATGACAGAGAATATTAGAATGAATTTTGAAAAACAATGAATTGCGAATTCTATATTTACAATAAGACAGTTTCTTGTGTGACATTCACCGAAAGAGAGGCGGTGCTCAGTCATGTGTAACGAATAGCAGCGTAGCGATAAAGGGACAAAGGCCGTGCGCGGATACTCACGCGCGTATGTTGCGCAATATTATGTACTTGAATTGGAAATAGTTCACACGGCCCTGAATATTTAGGTTTGCATTGAATGGATTTACAATTAAGGCCACTGCAAGCCATGACCGAAACGGGTCTGAAATCTAATTTCCATTGTCAAAACTTGACTTTTGATTTAAGAAATTATCAAAATTTATGAATCATGATTTACAATCCATTAAAATTGTAGGGGAACCCACCCTACAGTAGATAGGAGAAAATTCAACAGCATTCAATTGCATCAGTTTCCAAAAATAAAGAAATATGACCATTGGTTAATAAAGCTTACATGCATATGTAATTGAGTATTCTTATACAAAAAAATATCACGAAATTAATTAATTAGCTGTATTTAACATTTTTATTAGACCTGGTCAAGGGTACGATTTTGACACCTTTGTCCATCAATAGATAATCGTTTATGGTATTGCTCCTGGGCAAGTCAGAATACTCAATTCTGGATAATTGTAATTTATCATTAGTATACTTGCAATTAAAATCAATTTATTGAGTGAATAATATTTGAAACTATGATTATTTCACAAAAAAAGCGAAAGTTTAAATTTTTGATATTTTTTTTATCTCTGATATTCTGATACTCTAAGACAGTCGCAGAGCTACCAATTTTGACAGAGACATTTTTTGTATAATAATTTTCCGGTTATCTACTGTTGGTTATCCACTGTTGGAAAATGTAATATCCAATAAAAAGTCCTTAGATATTAAAAATTTTTAAAAAAGAACACTTTGTGTTAATAAATATCTTTCATTAAACTTCAAGCTCCCGTGTGGAAAAATTTCGTGGCAGTCTTAAGTAGAGAGATCGGCTGGCTAGTTCGAATCTAGACCGTCTACTTAAGACGGTCTGACGAGGTGTTGGCCTTGGCCCTCTCAGACGGACTCGATTGAAAAATTTTCAAAGTGTCGTCGAAACGGTCTGACTTGGCCCCTCTCAGACGGACTCGATTGAAAATGTCTACTTCGTGGCTGTCTTTAGTAGAGAGATCGGCTGGCTAGACCGAATCTAGACCGTCTAGTTAAGACGGTCTGACAGGGTGTTGGTCTTGGCCCTCTCAGACGGTCTCGATTGAAAATATCTAAGTGATATCGTGACGGTCTGGTGTGATCCTCAGCAGGCGAACATGATTAGGAAAACTTTTAAGTATTTCAAAGTGTGCAGTATTGTTTTCTGTTTACCTCATTGACACTTATCTGTCGCGAGTACAACTTTTTTCCTGTATTTTTTTAAAGAAAAAATTCTTAGTTCCATCTTTATGCACAATTGTGAATGTTCAAGAAAATTACATTTTATGTCAATCTTAACGTTTTAAAATGGTCTGAAACACCTAAAAACTAAACCTTACACAGAAGCTTAAAAAAATTTATCATTAAAAAATTGTCAAAGTTCACGATCAAATTTCTAAGTTCCGTCGTTGAAAATTTTAAATGTTCGTAAAAAATCACATTTCCTGTCATTGTAGAAAGTTGTAAAGTAGTCTAAAACACGAAAAAAACGAAATATTACACGAAAAAAAAATTGTAATCGATATAAATTATTTATTTAAAAATTATATTATTTATATTCCTGTCAACAGTTTACATTACATTTGAATAACGTCACATAATAATAAATATTCAATTAGGAAAACAGAGTTTAAAATTTGGTGTTTTCACTTTTTTGAGCTGTAGCTTATGAGGATGGCTTTTTCATCGAGTTTCGACTCGCAGGTTTAGCGCAATGGTTAAGACTTCTGACTGCTAGGCGATAGATTTAGGTATATAGATGTAGGTTCGATACCCCGTAGTGTTAGAAATTTTATTTGTATTATTATTTGGAAATGTAATATATGTATTCACTCTACACCAGGACCATTAATATTCAAAGTCAAAATACTCGCAATCTCATTAAGTAGAGAGATCGGCTGGCTAGACCGAATCTAGACCGTCTAGTTAAGACGGCCTGAGAGGGTGTTGGTCTTGGCCCTCTCAGACGGTCTCGATTGAAAATATCTACCTTACGAGGATGGCTTTTTCATCGTGTTTCAACTCTTAGGTTTAGCGCAATGGTTAAGACTCCCGACTGCTAGACGATAGGTTCAGGTATAGATGTAGGTTCGATTCCCCGTAACGTTAGAAATTTTATTTGTGAGATAATATTTAAAAATGTAATCAGGACCATTAATATTCAAAGTCAAAATACTCGCAATCAATTAATATTTATTTTTTATTATTCTTCAAATTAACTCCGGTGAAGGCGGCCAGAGTCTGGACGAGCTGATCAGCGACTGGTTAGCACCGTCTAATCTAGTCCATATCATGGTTAAGGCGTTACACTTCTGGCCAGCGGCGCTATTAGACCGTCTGTCCAGCGTCTGAACAGACACAAGACGGTCTGGCCAGCGCCCGGCCAGCGCCCTGAATTTTTTCCACACGGGCTTTGATTCTAATCTGTAAACATGTCATAAAAAAGTTCCATTAAGTTAAAAAGTATGAATAAAGAAGATGTGAAATTTTTTTCAGGTTAAAAATAAATTTTTTGCTCGCACTCATTAATTAATCATAAAATTTCAATGAAACTTCGTCAGAAGATACAGTACCCTTGCTGAAACGTTATACTAACAAAAGTAATGAAAATTTTGTGTCAGTTTTCCAGTTAATTAAGATTAAATACTGTAAATCATTATCTACTGTAGGGTAGTTTCCCCTAGAGCATTTAATTTGGAAAATGTATAATTGAAAATTATGCCGATTTTAAGATTGAAATTTGATCTCATAAAGTATCCAAAAGTAAACAAGATTAATTCATAGATCTTTCAAATTGAAGAGTTTTTAATTGGAACTCTTCAAACTTGTAGAACTTTAAATGGTAAATCATTAAAATTGTAGAGTTTCCGATTTGACTCTTTACAATTAAAAATTCTGCAGTTTTGATGATTTACATTCGGAATTTCTTTAATTTGGAAGATTTAGAAATGAACACTTGACTTTGAATCTAAAAAATTATCAAAATTTTAGAATTTGTATTTGTACAACATTAAAATTTAACAGTTTTCAATTTTTTAAATTTTACAATAAAAAATTATGAAAGTTTCAAGTCATATAATTAAAGAAGTTGTAAGTATGAATTTAGAATTGAAAACGTGACTTTTGTTCTTCAAAATCATCAAAATTTTCAATTGTAAACATCTTCAAAATGGGTCAGTAGATAGAATAAGTTTATTTTTCAGCCTGCTGGTCCTGAAAAATTGACTTGCATACACTTCCATTTTTACAGATTTTTCTTAAAACTAACCCTTAAAAACTAACATCCATCCATTCCTTATCTCTAAGCCGCACGCTCTTATCGCCTTGCCTCCCTCGCTTCGCCTCGCATGTCCCTACTTTTTCGCATTGCCTCGCTTGTCAACCTCTGTTTTCGCTCTAATACCTGCTACTTATTTACTATTTACAATATTTACATCTTACTTATATCTACTTTAATTCCTATTTACAATTTTTCCGTCTCCATTCCTCTTCATCCTTCCTCCTTCCTTCTCTTCATCTCCATCTTACCCAACACTCCCTTCACCCGTGCTACTGCCCTTTTTTCCCCCTTTTCATGCAGCAATACCTCCATGCTTATCTCACTTCTTTCCACCTCCACGCACTCCTCCAACCAGTGCTCCACTCTTGCCTCCCCCTTTCCACACAGTTCACACATCCTCTTCTCCCGAGAGAGCCAGAACCTATTGAAACCCTTCATGCACCCACACCTCATCCTCGATATAAGCTCCTGATTTCCTTTCTCTCCTTTCTCACATAAATATGCACACCATAACCTTGGACTTTTCCGCATTCAGCTCGAACCCCTTCGTATCCAGGTATCTTCTCAACCTCTTCATCATCTCCTTTAAGGCCTCCTCGCTATTTGCCAGCAGCACTATGTCATCTGCATACGCTAGTGACCGAATTCTAACCCCTCCTATCCTGACTCCTCCTACCACCCTAGCCACCAGCTTACTTTCCATATGCGCAATTAAAATCGCAAAAAGCGTTGGGCAAAGTGGACACACTTGCCTCAACCCCCTATCCATCCAGAATCCCTCCGAAATCTCCTCCCCTCCTCTTACCTTGTCAAAATGGGTCAGTATCGAAAATGGATGACATCAGTAAGACTCAGAATTCCAGAATGTCTTTTAAAAACATCTTTGTACGACATAAATTCTCCGAATAACTGGGATAAAATCTAATATTCAAATAAAAACAACCGTTTACTGTACGATTATGTTTAAAATTAAATTAAAATTTTATAAAATCCGATGTAGCTATCTGAATATTCACTTTAGTTTATTATCATTAATCAAATTTTATAATACTGCAAATTGAAGCATATATTTTAATTTGATAATCAGGTAATCAAAAGGTGAAACATTTACCAAGTGCGCTATTTTGGATAGAATTTTAATAATATACCTTTTTGAAATAAGATTATTAGGTGAAGGCTATTATTTTAAAGTTTTTTTAATAACGTTATCACTCAATAAAGGCAAGATTTCTTTCATTTTGCGGTAAGAAATAGCACCCACTTGACAGTTTTTGTTGTATGTAATTTCAGCATCATTTTAAAGAAATTTCTTATTTTTGCCTCTGATGTCAATTTCAAGAGATCCTGGTTCTGATTCTTTCGATTAAAAAATATTTCGGTCAGAGAAATCTTGCAGAATGATGAATTATATGAAAAAATGTTTCAACAAAATGAGGAGAAACTTGGTATAAGAGATGGGTTAATTTTTTCCAGAAAGACGCAGTATTCCAGTACATAGCGAACCACAAAAGTTCGTGAGCATCTTGTTGCTGAATTCTCACGCTACAAGGAACATGATACCATGAAGCATAATTTTGCGGGTAACCATGCAACTTGTCAATTTCCTGCAATTCCTGCTATTAATTTCTTCATTTGTAAAAAATTTAAATGCTTTCGCGATTGTGACGAATTTAATTCTTATTAAGAAAGGAAGATTTTGTGGGGAAGTAATTTAAAGTTAAGTGATTAAGTGCCATACATAAACCAATTTCTCCAGGATTACAAATTATACAATTATCATCAACGTTTGTACAGGAATGTCTTGTTCTAAGTTAGTGAAACGATGGTTAAAGGATATTTTTGAAAACCTGAAACTGAATATTTTTATGCATTTTTGGTTGCTTTAATAACATTTTGATAGATTAACAGGAAACACAGTGTTTACAAATGTATTCAGCAGTTCAATTGTATTGAAAATAGGGGAATTTTTCTTTAAAAAAAGGGGATTTATTTTTAAGAATGGAGAATTTTTTTCTATCAAAAATACCAACTTAATGAACTTATGACTTATACTTATTTTTTTGTCTCATCCCATTTTAAACTAAAAATATAGAATAATGATTAATTACCACTAAATTTTGGTACTCCATAGTATTTATTATCTAAAATAATAGGAAATAAAATCAAGGACAATATTTTTGATAACACGACCACCCAAAAAAATTTTTTTTTGGTTTTGGAGGTCAGACCATGTTTACTATATGCTTTTTGGGTCGCTGAATTCGAATCCGAGGTCCAAACAACCTTAGCACGTCAAGCCTCTAAAATAATCTCAAAAAAACCTCTTAAAAAATCTATTTACGAGTCTGGAGGTCAGATCATGTTTACTATATTTTTATAGGGTCGCTGATTCCGAATCCAAAGTCCAAAAAACCCCAGCACGTCACGGTTCTGACATATCATCAAAAAATCTCATGAAATTTTTTTTTCGGGTCTGGAGGTCAGACCATGTTTACTATATGTTATTGTGGTCGCTATATCCGAATCCGTAGTCTAAAAAACTCTAGCACGTAAAGGTTCTGATTTGCAAAAAAACTTGTGAAATTTATTCATCCAACTCACATGTGTCTGCATCCAGGGCACCTCCTTGCGATGACGGCGGACAAACAGGGTGAGCCTGTGATCCGGCTAAGTCCCTGGATTACGGCTTCGATGCCGTCATGGCAGGCGCACGCAAGCGTTTTATGATGTAGAGACTCGGATCCTCAGGATTCGGATTCAGCGACCCCAAAAACATATAATAAATATGGCCTGACCCCCGGACTAAAAAAAAATCTTTTATGAGACTATATGAGGTTATTTTAGAACCCTGACGTGCTGGGGGTTTTCGGACCTCGGATTGGGATCCAGCGATCCCAAAAACATATAGAAAACATGGTCTGACCTCCAGACCCGAGAAAAGATTTTTGATGAGGTTTTTTTAGTTTGTGTCAGAACCCTGACGTGCTGGGGGTTTTTAAACTTCAGATTCGAATTCAGTTACCCCCGAAACATATAGTAAACATGGTCTGATCTCCAGACCCAAAAAAATATTTTTATTAGGTTTTTTTTTGAGGTTATGTCAGAACCCTGAAGTGCTGGGGTTTTTTGGACCTCGGATTTGGATTCAGCGGCCCAAAAACATGTAGTAAACACGGTCTGATCTCCAGACCCAAACAGAGATTTTTTATGAGGTTTTTTGAGGTTATGTCAGAACCCTGACGTACTGGGGTTTTTGGACCTCGGATTTGGATTCAGCGATCCCAAAAGTATATATTAAACATGGTCTGACCTCCAGACCCGAAAAAATATTTTTTTTGTGTGGCTGTTTAATTGATGAAAATTGGTATCTTGACTTCAGAATTAATATATAATATTTTTGTATAGAAAATCAAATCTTTGCATTTTTATTAAAAAATACCAATTTGCGACAAAAAATACTAACATATCATATTAATGTACAAAAATTTATTATCTTTTTCCAAATCCAATTATTTTTTTATTAAATGTACTGATTTCCGGTATGAAATACCAAAAAAATCTGAAATTAAAATTGTACCAAAATTGTAAATTTAATGACTGAATGAACATCTAATAAATTATAATAATCCAGAAGATCTATAAGTTCTTAAATTAAAAATACCAATTTTCGACGAAAAACACTAACATAACAAAAAATTGATCCAAATTGAAAATCTTCTTTAAAACATAATGATTTTTGTTTAGAATAACCTATTTCCGATGAAAAATGTTGACATAACCTTAACCGACTAAACACATAAACATTATTCAAAATTGTTGAAAGATTCTAAATTTTGTTCAAATTATAATGATTTTCGTTCAAAAATACAAATTTTCGTTGTAAAAAACATAACCTGGAATTGTTAACAAATTATGAATCTTCCTTCATCATTAAATCAGTGGATTTAAATCTTATTATTTTTATTTAAAAATACTAATTGCAGGCGAAATATACCGGAATAACCTAAAGTTGTAAGAAAATACAATGCTTTGAAACCTGATAATTTTTTTATTGAAAATACCTATGATTTCCGATGAAAAACACTAAGATAACATAATAGAAAATTGTTCAGGATTATACATTTTCCTTAAAATCTAACGTTTTCCTGTAAAAAAAACGCTGTCATAACCTGAAACTGTTCAAAAATTATGAAGTTTTTTTTTAAATGCGCGAGAGTTAATGTTAAAGTTAAAGCAAAAATGTTTCTTCATTCGCATAAGGTTTTCTATGAGTTTTCTTAGATTCATCTAAAAAAAATTTGAATTCAAGATGTAATGATTTTCAATAACAATTATTGCGAGATTTTCAAGACAAATCGTTACACTACTTTTTTAGATAGGAAAATAAAATTTTGTTTGTAAGATAAATGTTATAAGGATAAAAGAAAGATATTTTTTTCGCGACAGTGTTAAATCAATCATGCTAGTTTTTTTCTCTATTTTTGGCAAAAATTATACGGCATTTTAAGAAAAACACGAGAAGTTATAATTTAAACTGAAATCTGACGCATATTCAATGTTTGCACAATTTCTAATTACTTTTTTCATGTGAATCATACTCCTTTTCAGACAATTAAGTAGAAATGGATAAGAATCCTTCATTCAATTGAAATTCCAATACATGAAATAAAATAAAACAACTTTATAAATGTTACCAATATCTTCCTTTAAATTAGCAGAATCGAGAAAAAATTCAAAATCGGATATCTTTCTGGAATATGTTGCTTGTTCAAACAACACTTTCGTTTTGCGACACCGCTCCGACAAAGCTCGTTGATCACTTTCTCTAGTAATCACCCCAGGAGAAGAGCTTCACAAAGTCATCATAAGTCATAGATCGCAACAAAAATAAGCAAACTGGTGCAAATTCACACATTCACATTTGCACTTTTAAACGTGATTCCTCGTTCAAAAAAGGCATGGATAAACTTTTTTAAGAAGCCGTAAGAAAGCTTATGGAATTTCACGTCAAATGACTCCTAATAGAAATATTTTTGACCTTTTGAAGAGAATATGCCACATGAGGAGTTAAAAAAATGCAAGAATTTTTCGAATTTTGAACCTCGAATTCAACCTAGGAAAATTGTAGCACATGACTGAAATTTATACTACAAAGTCTTTAAAATCTTATCTTCAATTCAAGCCAATAAGAATGCAAAAATCTTTGAGGGTACTTGAGATATGATTTAAAATGTCCAAGCCTGTCTGCGTCGAGTTTCAGTCGCCTGGCTAACAGCGATGACCGCCGACTGAAACTCGATGCACTTACACACTTAGAAATACACTTAGAAATTGTTTCTTACATCTTGGGAACCGTGAAGATTTTAAAAGTTTTATTTGCCCTAATTGAAAAAAGATTTATAAGATAACGTCTGGTAATTTTAAGTTTTTTTCAACAAGTTTCCTTAAGTTATAACACAAGTTGATGTTACGGATTCATATCTCGGGATCCCATGAAGATTTTTAAAGATTTGTTGGCTTCAATTAAAGATAAGACTTCAAAGACTGTGTGGTATAAATTTCATATTTTAGCTATAACCTTCTTACGGCATACCCCGAGTTAAAGACGAGGTTCAAGATTCGGGATTTTTGTTCAAAAAGTTTTTTTCGAAAAGACAGTAGAATTAAAATAATATCAGTAAAATACCATAAATGTTAACACTTCTTTAAATTTAACGAAGATTAGAGGAGGTGCCAATAGCCGATGTAGTGCCAAACACTAGTGCTATTATTTAAGAATGTTATAAATAAATTTAATACGATGTTTGAGAATCTCTTGAAAATTATGTTGTTGTGGATACAACATTAGGAGCATGGTGACAATAAACGCCTTTGGATGCTTTCTTAGAGCTGCAGTCTGCTTTCTTCGATCTACCATCAGTTATTGTTAAATTATTATTATTTTCTTGTTAGGCTAGTCCATTTAACTCCCGTAGCACTGCGGTTAAAAACCTATTGTACAATGCCTTTCTTTCAAAACCCCGGTAAAACAGAGGTCTATACACGGGTCACCCTTGCTTCTAAAGTATCATTCAAGTCCTTTAGCATGAGTATATATACTGCCAGACGATTCCAATTCACTGGGTATGGGTATGTGAAAATTTGATTTTAGTAAGGTCGGCTTAGAATCACTGTATGAAATGAATCACAACCAGTGATAACCCGCGGCTGCATTCCACTTTTATTAGAAGAACTCAAATTTTCCTGTATGTTTGGCCAGAGGAGAGGAAAAGTGCGAAAAAATATAATACAAAACTCTCAGTTTTATATTCTATTAAAATAAAATTTACGAATATTGTCGACAGAGTAATAATATCAGCATTTTTAATTTACATTCAATATCTTACTTTCCGAGCTCTAAAACATTCATATTATTTGTATATATATAATAAGCTCCCAATTATATATATATATATAAAAAATAAAGTTAAACAACCACCGCAGGGTACCACTAAGAGCAACTGCCATCTAAAAAAAAAAAAAAGATGTCAATAGCCCCCAGTGGAACCGCGGTAAAATACACCTATGGCCACGTCTCACATCCGTGAGATGGGTGGTCACAGGGCACGACGAAATCACAACGACAGGCCGGCGAAACCCTCGTGTGTCTTGAGGACACGAAGCGACCCAAGGATGACAGCTTTCTGCATCCATCTCGCAAGTGCCTTGGCATATTTTTGGCACGCGGGTATGGCTTTGAGGTTACGAACCAGTGATAGTTTAGCACCTCCGAGAGCACCTATCACAAGGACAATTACTCGTACCGAATATTTTGGGTACAGCCGTTGCAGCTCTCTTTTAAGGT
>CAKNXH010000786.1:127669-148339 GCA_932178445.1 Andricus quercusramuli | reverse complement strand
ACCATCTGGTCCCGGAGCGGGAAAGTTCTTCATGCCTTTTAATACGTTTTTCACCTCCTCGGTAGTGATAGGTGGGCATTCTTCCTCAGGTGTTATGAGGGCATTGCACAGCTCCTTGAAGCTATTTATGTTCTTTGAGTCTTCTTGAAGTGGATGCTGGACCTCGTAGACTTCTCTCCAAAATGCTTCGACCTCCTCTGGTTTGGGCGGATGGTCGACAGTAATTGGAGGGTCTTGGAAGAGTTTAGATGGATCAGATGAAAATTGTTGATTTTCTCTGACCCACCTCTCTCTCCGCTCTAGACTTCTCCTAGCTTTAGATAGTATTCGTATTCTGTCAACAATATGCTGTCTGATGGTCATTAGCTTTGATTTGTTGATTGTGTGATGACGGATCCGCCGTTCGCGCGCGAGCCGTCGAACCTTGGCAGTGAAATTCCTGCCAGATGTTATGTAGTCAATCACACACTGAATGCGGGACGCGTACTGTCTAGCCCAGCCTATCTTTGTGCTGAGTTGATGCATTCTTCTTTTGGTCTTATGATCAACCGTTGGTTTTGTTTTACGGCTTGCATCTGCCAAAGTTCTCGCTGCATTGTACACACCACAACTGATAGTCCAGAGGTCGGATTCTTCGGAAAAATCTCCACGAAGTTCATCATCCAATTCAGTCAGATCTTTGGGCTTGGGAGAAACCTGAATGTTGATGTTTCTCCGGGACCTGAAGCATCGTTCTTCCGCTATTGGATGCCTGTTCGCGGTTGGTCTCAGTGTCGCCTCTCTTTCTCTGTTGCCGGCTTGTTCTGGATGCGGTTGAGTAGGCACTCCGCTTATATAACCCCTTTTCTTAAGGTTCTCTGCATGGTTTCGCAGACGTTTTTGCGAAAAGTCTGAGAGCTCTGGGTGTTTCTCGCACCACAGAGCATGCAGTCGTGCCATGTAACCTTCTCGTTCAGGGACCATACTGGCATCGTAGCACTCCAGCAGGCCGTCATTGAGTTGATCCGTCCACTTAAAAGTAACAAGATTCCGCCGGTCAATCGCATTGACTCCGTCTTGATTGGCTCCCTCAACTGTAGGGTAGTCGGCATTGTTGTCCGACCCATTTTCGGGAGCCCTGCGCGTTCAATTGTTTTGAACCGCACTTACTACAACTATGTTTGGTGTTGTCATTGTTGTTCCCACGAGCAGCTAGGGAAAGGGTTCGTCCATCCTTGTAGAGCCCCGCATGCAAGGATAAGGCTGTATACTCTGAGAGTCGCCTATTTCCCATATATATATATATATATATATATATATGTGACCACCCATCTCACGGATGTGAGACGTGGCCATAGGTGTATTTTACTGCGGTTCTACTGGGGGCCATTGACATTTTTTCCAGATGGCAGTTGCTCTTAGTGGTACCCTGGGGTGGTTGTTCAACTTTTTTTAAATTATATATATATATACATACATGAAACCCTTCGGTTTCGCTTTTGGTTCCTTGGAAATTGAACCGAAGTGCCTATGACAAAGCTACCGAACGCGTCCTCGGGTTGCGGATAGAGGGTCCCTGTACCAAGGGTTTCTGCTGAATATGGTTACAATAATTAATAAGCAGTCGCGAACAATTGTCCCAAGACCCTCCAGTTACTGTCGACCATCCGCCCAACCCGGAGGAGGTAGAAGAATTTTGGAGAGAAGTCTACGAGGTCCAACATCCACTTCAAGAAGACAAAAAGAACATAAATAGCTTTAAGGAGCTGTGCAATGCCCTCATAACAGCTGAGAAGGAATGCCCACCGAAGAGGTGAAAAACGTATTAAGAGGCATGAAGAACTATTCCGCTCCGGGTCCAGATGGTATCAAGACCTTCTGGTGGAAGAAGTTTTCTCCAACCCACCAGCATATAGCCCGAATTTTCACCTTATATCTAAAGTAGGAAGAGCCTATTCCAGAGTGGTTGGTGGAAGGGCGCGCAGTGCTCCTGCCGAAGACAGGCAACTTAGCTGACCCTAATAAGAACTACAGGCCAATATCTTGTCTGAACACACTGTATAAGATTTTTACAGCTATCCTAAATGATAGGATTGTTCGGACTATTGGACCTGTGTGGCTTGAGATGTATGAACAACGCGGCTCAAAGAAAGGCGTAGCACGATGTCGGGAGAACCTGCTCATCGATAGATGTGTTTGCAAAGATGCAGCATCCTATCAGCGATTCCTATCGATGGCCTGGATTAATTACCGGAAAGCTTTCGATTCAACCCCCCATAGACTTATCATCTGTCTGTTGGAAAGCTTAAAGGTTCATCCACACATCGTGAGGTGCATGAAGAGATTAACGCCGCTTTGGAAAACCAGATTTACTATCTCATCTGGGAAACATCATGTGATCACTAACAGTATCACCTTTCAAAGAGGTGTATTTCAGGGCGACACCATGAGCCCTCTCCTCTTTTGCCTCACATAATTGCCACTATCTCTCGCACTCCGCCACTCCGAAGGGTACCTCTGCGGCAAACGTGGAAACCGAAAGCATAAGGTCACTTATTTATTTTGCATGGATGATCTCAAGATCAATGCTAGAAATGAAGAGAAACTACACCTAGCTCTAAAAATTGCCAGGGAGTACACTCAAGAGATTAGAATGGAGTTCGGGTTAGAGAAATGCGTCAAGGTTAGTTCGAAGAAAGGAAAAATTAATGGCATCCCCGAAGATCCTGAGCTCGTTGCCCGAAGCGCTCTGCGACACGGCGAGGAACGAAGTATATGCAACGAACATGCTTGCCGTCCCAGTAGTATTCTATTCATTTGGAGCAGTTACATATACGAAGGACGAGCTCAGATCCCTTGATATCGGGTCCCGAAAGGTTATACACATGAACAAAAGCATGCACCTTAAGTCTTCTGTTCCGTGACTTTACATCTCACGCCGCCTAGGTGGTCGCGGAATACTGAATCTTGAATGTCTTCACAACAGCATTATTCTGGGTACAGCACATATAGTCGCAAATGGACAATACCGTCTTCTTAAAATGGTTAGGACACACGAAGAAGTAGGCAAAGGGGCGTTTCTGTACAAAGCAGCGGAGGAGGCTGCTGAAACACTCGGCCTTGACTTCAATGTCAGGGGTGAGCAAAATGCATCCAATCTTATCCACCTTGAATACTCACTCCTGGAGGCCCGGCTTAAAAAATCACATGAGAAAAACTTCCGCGAAGAGCCCCTCGACAAGAGGATGCCCGGCATTTTCAACAGAAATGTGGAAGATCAGTCGATGTCGTATGACCTAACGTATGCTTTCCTTAAATCATCCGAACTGAAGTCGGGCACGGAAGGTTTCATTTTGGCATGTCAAGACGGTGTCATTTCAACTCTAGCATACCGCCGCCACATTCTGAGCAAAGATGTTCCCGATGATAGATGCAGAGCGTGTTATGCATACCTCGAGCATCTAGGACACATACTATCTATACTATCTATTTGTCCAACTGATGCGGGAATGACCTACATTCAAAACCACAATGCGGCACTAAGAGTGCTTTATTACCATCTCTGTCACTCTTACGGAATTAGCCCAAATACCGCTCCGCTAAATGCTCCTAGGGATATAAAGTCAATTGTCGAAACAATTTTTTCTGTTGCGCACTTGAGGCCTGACATAGTTCTCCTTGACTTCGAGAAACGAACTATGTTCGTTATCGAATTTTCGGCACCAGCTGACAAAAACGTCACAGCCAAAGAGAAAGAAAAAAAAGAGAGGTATAAAGATCTTATAAGGGAGTTGAGACGGTTATACCCGGAATATTCTGTTAAGCTAATCGTTTTAATCATCGGCGCTCTTGGAGGTGCCAAAGTTTCACTGTTTAATAGCCTGAAAAGCATCCCTGTGTGTCAACAAAATGCTGAGACACTTGCGGGGGAAATGGAGAAGGCGATCGTGCTTGGGTCGCTCCGTGTCCTCAGGGTGTACGAGAATTCTGCCGGAGCATAGTATAAAATTCGTCGTGGTTGTCCTTATGACAAACTTTTAACTACATATATATATTTGTTTTTGATTACGTTCTTTCGATCTTAGAAGTTCATATATTCGATTTCGATTCCTTTGAAATAGAACCGAAGGGCTTATGACAAGGCCACCGAACGCGTCCGCGGGTTACGGATAGAGGGTCCCCGTACCAAGGGTTTCTGCTGAATATGGTTACAATAATTGATAAGCAGTCGCGGACAATTGGCCAGGGATGGTCACGAAGTAATAACCCCTAAGCGAAGGTGTAAGAACCGTGCCGAATGCTGCATGTCACCTGAGTGAGGTGTCTTTAACGGTGACTCTGGGATACCGGGCGACCTCTCTGAGTATCAGCCTTATCCTAGCACGCGGGGCTCTACAAGGATGGACGAACACTTTCCCTAGCTGCTCGTGGGAACAACAATGAAACAACCGAACCACCAAAATGTTGTAGACGCGGTTCAAAACGATCGAACGCGCAAAGCACCCGATAATGGGTCGGCGAACAATGCCGATCATCCTAGAGTTCGGGTTGCTGAAAATAATTTAGATGGGAACACGACGACGAACCGGCGAAACGCCCACATTGAGTGGACGGATCAACTCAAGAATGACGTGCTAGACTGCTACGACGCCAGCATTATCCCTGTTCGCGGAGGCTTTATGGCGCGTATGCATAGTCTGTGGTGCCAGAAACACCCAGAGCTTCAGCACGTTTCGCATCAGTCTTTGCGAAATCAAGCCGACTACCTCGGGAAAAATGGATATGTACCCGGAGCGCTGCCTCAACTGCTGCTTGAACAAGCTGCAGACGAAGATGAAAAGACATCAAGACCACCCGCAGAAAGCAGGCACCTTTTGGAAGATGATCGCAATTTCAGTACAAGGAGGAACATCAACATGCAAGTTCCTCTTAAGCCCCAAGATCTGGCTGAAATGGATGCCTCCCTTCGTGGAGATATCTCGCAAGAGTCGGACCTCTGGACCATCAATTGCTCAGTTTATGGTGCTGCGAGAGCTTTGGCTGATTCAAATCGAAGCCTGAAACCATCAATGGATCAAAAGACAAGAAGACGCTTGCATCAACTGAACAAGAAAATTGGATGGGCAAGACAGAATGCGTCCCGTGTTCAATGTGCGATTGACTACATGACATCTGGTAGACCGTTCACAGAAAGGGTTCAAAAGTTCGCCTAAGAACTAAGGACCTTGAATCACACACTAAATAAGTCAACGTTGCTGACAATCAAGCAATATATTGTTGACAAAATGAGGCTGTTATATGACGCAAGGAGGAGGATACAGAAGAGGGAGAGATGGATCAGGGAGAATTAACAGCTTCTCGCTGACCCATCACACCTCTTCAGTGATCCCCCTGTTTTTGTAAAAAAGCCACCCAAGCCAAAGGAGGTAGAGACTTTTTGGAGAGAGGTGTATAAGATCCCGAAAACACTAGAGTTGAAAGAAGATACTGACAATATCATCCGCTTCAAGGATTTTTGCGACAGCCTCATAAAATCTGAAAAGGAGTGCCCATCAGTCACTGCCGAGGAGGTAAAAAAAGCACTTAGAGGCACGAAGAACTTTTCCGGTGCTGGACCAGATTGTATCAAGAACTTTTGGTGGAAGAAGTTTACTTCCATACACCAACATTTGGCCCGCATATTCACCTCATATTTGAAGTCAGAGACGCCGTCTCTATTCCGCAGTGACTGGTGTTAGGACGCACTATACTCCTACCGAAAAAATGCAACTTGTCCAAACCAGAGAATTACAGGCCAATAACTTGTTTGAAAACGCTGTATAAGATCTTTACAGCTGTCCTGAACAACAGGATTGTTTGAAGAATTGAGCCTGTATGGCGAGAGATGTACGAACAACGTGGCTCGAAAAAAGGTGTAGTAGGCTGTCGAGAGAACCTGCTGATTGACAGGTGTGTCTGTAAAGACGCTAAAATCCATCAGCGCGTCCTGTCAATGGCCTGGATTGACTACCGGAAAGCTTTCGATTCAACCTTTTATAGACTTATCATCTGTCTGTTGGAAAGCTTTGAGGTACATCCACACATAGTGAGATGCATAGAGAGATTGATGCCTCTTTGGAAAACTAGATCTACCATCTCATCTAGGAATTATCGTCTGACGAAGAACAACGTCACCTTCCAGAGGGGCGTCTTTCAAGGAGATAGTATGAGCCCTTTGCTTCTTTGCATCACACTTCTGCCTCTATCTCTCGCACTACGAAATTCTCCTGAATACCTCTGTGGTGACACTAATCAGCGTGAGCATAAGGTCACTCATGTATTTTATATGGATGACCTGAAGATCTATGCCGCTGGTAAAGGCAAACTTGAAACTGCTATAAATATCGTCAAGAACTACAGAGGAGAAATTGGCATGGACTTTGGTTTGGACTGGTGCGCCAAAATTTATGTGAAGAAAGGAAAGACTACTGGCGTTCCCAAGGACCCTGAGCTTGTGGATATAAGTGTTATTAGACATCTTGATACTGGAGAGACCTACACATACCTGGGCGTGCCCCAAAGCCGCATTCAGGACGTAACATCAGTGAAGGAGTCTTTCCGAAGCAGATACAAGCATCTTCATCGACAGATTTGGTCTTCCAATCTGTCGGCGTTAAACAAGGTATCTGCGACTAACATGCTTGCCGTCCCGGTTCCACTCTACTCGTTTGGGGTAGTTCAATGGACGAAGAACGAGCTTAAGGCCCTTGATGTCACCACGTGTTAGATCATGCATATGCATAAAAGTTTGCACATCAATTCGTATGTTCCGCGATTATACATTTCACGCCTTCAAGGCGGATGCGGACTTCTGAATCTCCAGTGTCTTCATAACCGAATTGTTTCAAGTACAGCTTACATCGTTGCGAATGGCAGAGATCCTCTCCTAAAGATGGTCAGAAACCATGAGATGATTGGCGAAGGAGCGTTCCTTTACAAAGCTGCGGAGCAAGCTGCCGAGACCCTTGGCCTGAATTTTAACATCAGAAGTGAGGAAAGTGCATTACTCCATCTAGATGCTTCACGTCTAAAAGCCGAAGTAAAGAAAGCAGAGGTTCGAAAATTTCATCAAGAGCCACTCGACAAGCATATGCACGGAAACTTTCACAGAAATGTAGAAAAACAGTCATTGTCGGAGGAGCAAACTTTTTCTTTCCTCAAATCATCAGGGCTCAATTCAGGTACAGAGGGCTTTATTTTCGCATGCCAGGACGGTGTCATCTTCACCTTAGCATACCGTCACCGCATTTTATGTGGAGAAGTTCCCAGTGATAGGTGCAGAGCGTGTCATGCACACGCTGAGTACCTAGAACACATACTATCGGGGTGTCCGACCCACGCAGGAACAACGTATATCTATAGACATAATGCGGCCCTAAGAGTACTTTATTACCACCTTTGTCGCTCTTACGGTGTTGGTCGCGACCTTGCCCTGCCGAACGCTCCAAGGAATATAGAGTCAATTGTCCGAAACGACAAGTGCCAGATTTTCTGGAACTACGATTTTCGGGCAGCAGGCTCCGTTCCGCACTCGAGGCCTGACATTGTTCTCCAAGACTTCGAGAAAGGAACGATATTCGTGATCGAATTCTCGGCTCCGTCCGAATACAACATCACTGCAAAGGAGAAAGAAAAAGAGGAGAGGTATCAAGACCTTAAAAGAGAGCTGCAACGACTGTACCCAAAATATTCCAAAAATATGCCGAGGCACTTGCGAGATGGATGCAGAAGGCTGTCATCCTTGGGTCGCTTCGTGTCCTCAAGACAGACGAGGGTTTCACCGTCCTGTCGTTGTCATTTTGACATTTTTTTTTAGATGGCAGTTGCTCTTAGTGGTACCCTGCGGTGGTTGTTTAACTTTGTTTTAAATTATATATACTGAGAAACCCTTGTTTGTATTTCTTGTTAAAAATCACACTAGATTTCACTATCTGAACTTTGCAATGAGAGGCAAAAAGCAAATTTTAATAATATTTACTAACCTCAATAGTAACTCGTAGCTACTTAAAGAATTATAAAATATATTGGAATAAAAGTTAACACAATTGCATTTATTGTAAAAGACATTTGAAGTATTTATTAACCTCTGTAGTAAAACTGCAAGTCTGCACTATTTACTAATTTTGGTAGGAGAAAATAGTAAATTTGTTGGATTAATATCTGTAGAAGATAACAGTATTTACAAAGTGCTGTAGTAAAATGATGCGCAGGGACCGTGCGCACCGAATTACTAACTGGTTAGCAAAATGTGCTACAGTGGGAATAGTAAAAAAAATAAATACGTGTTGCTAACTTTCACACAAGCCTACCCTACACACATGTTCTACATTGAACGCATAATTCACAATTTATTTAAATTAAGAATTGACAACATTAGAAATTACATATATGTATATATTCTTAAAAGATAGTATTTTATATTATAAAGCTGAAACAGAAAAATCGGGTTAGAAGAAAACGAAGGCTGGCGGGAATCGAACACGCGTCTCCGGGACAGCAGTCGGGTGATGATCCATCTACCTATAAGACATTGTGGGACTCAGAATGAAAACTTCCATATGACCTAAATGATAGAAAGTTTATTGGTTCTAATTCATTTAATCCTTAATTGATTAATATCCATGATATTTTTATAATTTTAAACAACAAAATTTTTAATGTAATTAAAATAAGTAAATATTTTTTTTTAAATTATGTTTTTTTGCGGATTTTGCATTGAAACATAAATTAGATGTCATTTTCGCAACCTAAAAATATGATCGGCGATCGACAAACGTCAGATGCACTCGGCCGCGCTCGGTCCAAGGCTCGATACTTTCTGCTAAATCAGTTAGTAATATTTAGGACCAAATTTAATAATTGGTATTAACCTTTGTTACAAAAAGTAGGAAATGTCCATAATTCACATCGTGTTCCTACAGACAATAGTAATTTCTTCTACCTATTTAGTATATTATGTTATTTAAAATACTTATTACTTTTATTTTTTTTGTACAATTTATTAATTTCTCTACTAATTTTTCCTACATCGGATTTTACTACAGAGAATAGTAAGGATTGCTATTACCAAATAGGAAATCTTCTTATAAAAATAGTATAACTTATTATTTATGTATTAAAATGTCACAATTTCAGCATTTTGCCCCCATCTTCTATCCGTTTTAGTAATTTTTCTAACCTAAAGTTTCTCAGTGTATACATATATATAATTCACATTTAAAGACAATTCAAAATTGCACATATAGAGAGAAGTTTCCAAGCAAATTTGAAAGGAATTTCACCTAAATCTGCAAGTTATGCATTTTCTCCAAGATTTAAAGGACCTTGTTTCGTAAGTAGGAATGATACCGTATGTTGTTGCTGTAATCGTAATCCTCATGCAGCACCCACGTAATGTAAATATTACTTTTCGCAGTCGCCATTAGTTGCAAGATCAGTGCACATTATTCGCGTTTGGTTGAATAGACAGAGAGATAAACAGATAGTGAGCGCGGATAGCACCTACGTCATGCAGGTTGCTGTGAGATCAAGTACTTATATATGACCAGATAGGTGCGTTTTTATCGTCAAACAGCCGCTTTTTATATTCAAAACGATAACCATATGATTGCATATTACAGCTTCCTGATGGACCTTTACCACGGAGTACATTTTCGAAATTAAGTGTTCGACACCCATCATGACTGGTTTCAAAGTAGTAAAGGTACTACTAAAGTATCAGTACAGTCAGTAAAAGAGAACACATACTAAATGCAAACATTTCAACACTTTTTAATAACCATAATCACATACTCTTCTGATCAATAATCTAGATTTCGAATTAATATTTGAATCAGTGGAATTTCACAGAAAATCAGTGCCTCATTTTTCAAGATAGCAATCACGGGGAAGAGGTCGAGAAAACCTCACGAATCATTACTCAAGAAGATGGGGAGGGGGGGGGGGGTCTCAAGCATTTCTTAAGTAAGTTTCCTCTTTCTAATTATTTTTTTAAAATATGCTAAAGGAAACATATTTTGGCTGTTAAAATTACTTTTTATACTATTATATACACATGATATAATTGTTTGTGTTATTTTATATTATATATACCCATAGTCGAGGAGTTAACCTTTCTTGAAATCTCGTATACATCCTTTATAAATTCTTCCGAAAAATTGGTAAACTCCATCAAATTTTTGAATCTCATCAAAAACATCTACGATGAAAAAAATCGGAGATGTTTTGGTGAGTTTTTACTTATTTTTTAATTTTTATGCTTAACACAATACAATACATATAATTGGTATTGCTTTTTTTATTATAATTCAAAATGTAATTAACAGTTCAGTTACTTATTGATGGAGGCCAATTACAAGTGGGCTTTACCCAGAACTGCTAAAAAATCGAATTTTGGACATAAGAAGTGAAATATTTCTTGAAATAATTAATAAATCAAACTTTTCTCAAAAATACCCCTAGACGTCAACCTGGTCAACTTATCCTTCAATTTTTAGACAATTCGGTTAAACATTGTAGGCTATAGGTCGACTGAACTGCTGCAAAAGATAAATTCTTCATATTTTCAGAAGCTGATGTGTCCAGTTTCTAAAAAATCAAAATATGTATGCACAGAAGTTATTTTTTAGCTATTTTTTTATTAAAAAGATATTCGCGTTTTTGCTAAGCGGCGATTCACTACCGCGAACCTCGATGATTCGGAAATTCTTTGAAATCTTTTCAATTCTATGGATATAGTGAATAATCTCTCGAAATCCCTTTAAAACGATTAATCTCCCTGAAAGTCCATGGAAATCCTTTAAAAACTATGGAAATCCCTTAAAATTATTTGAGATTCCTTGAAATCATTGGAAATACTTGAGTTCTTTATAATCCCATAGAAGTCCCTTATAATCCTTTGAAATCCATGAAAATCCATCAAAATCTCTAAAAATCAGTCAAAATCCTTGATGTTCCATGAGATATTGCGAAATATTGCGAGATCCCTTGAAATCTTTGAAAAGCCTTTAAAATGTATTCATATCTTTCAAATCCGTGGGAATCTTTCCAAATCTCTTGAAATCTCTTATTCTTTTAACAAATATTAAAATTCATCGAAAGCCCTTAAAATCCTTCGCCATATTAGGAAATCCTTTAAAATCCCGTTAGATCTTTTTGAGTCTCACGTGAAGTCATTGAAACCCCTTTGAATATCTTAAAATTCTTTAAAATCCCTCAAAATCCCCTGACTTTCTTCAAAATTCGTGAAAATATTTCGGTATCTATTAGAATCCTTTCATATTTTTTTAAATTCCTTAAAATTTTTTACAATCCACGGAAATTGTTCTTAATACCTTAAAAACCCTTAAAATCTTGTGAAATCTCCCGGAAAAATTGAGATTTCCTGTCAAATTGTACTGCATAATTTCATCAAGTTCTTGAAATCTTTTTAAATAATCTAAAATCTGTGAAAGCTCTCTCGTAATCCTTTGCGATCATTTAAAATGCCCTAAATCTTTTGGAATTTTTTGAAATCTTGTTTACAATCAAAATACTTGATATAGTTTTGATACATTTAGTAAAAAATAGAAGACCTTACGGAAAAAACAGGGGGAGGGGGCTCAACATCCTGCCAATAGGGGCGCGGAGAGTCGGTCTCAAACTTCAAAAATCATCCTCACACAATTGATGGACGTTCCCTCAGTGAATATCCACTGTGGAATCATTAAAATGTACTGAAATTTCAGTCAAACTGCACTAATTCATAGTAGAAAGAAGCACTGAAACTTTAGTCAACATAATTTCACTAACTGTTCCATGAAATAGCTTTTAATAGTGCATTTTCACTATTCCAGATTGAGAGAGATAATTTGAAATCTTTCAACAGTCAAGTCCTTAATTACATTGTAAAGTCCCTTTTTCTAGATAATAATTTTTTCTGTTCGCCATTGAGAAATTTTTAATTTAAAATTCTGCAATCTGAAATGACTCAATTTAAATGACTCCCATTTTTGATCGTCCACTTTTGATTGATTTAATTTAAAATTACTTGATTACAAGCACACAGGAAGAAATACAGGCTGCTTCTATCGATAAAAGTAGATTACTCATTGACGAAATATAAATAAAATAAAGAACTGCATTCCGTTTCCTTAAATTTATAAAAATTTTGTTTGGTTTTCATGAAACATATCAAGTTTGTATATCTTCATGTTGTCAAGTTTCCACATTCATTGTCAAGGAGATTTTTTTGATTTCATAATACCTTTATATCGAATCGATTTTCATAATTTAAATAAAACATTCTGTAAGACAGTCCACATTTTTCCCATGCACTTAAAAACTTTTGAATTTTAATTTGTTAACCTGAAAAGTCTTTCAATCTACAATTTTTCCAATTTTGAATTACACAAAAAAGTACTAAGAATAAAGTTTTCAACCTCATTTTCTATGTTTCATTATATTTCAAATGTAATAAGAATGAATATATTAAGCTCAGAATAAAAACTAAATTCAAACCCATCGCAGAAAAAAAGAAAGACGATTTTTGTCTAAGAACATTTTGTTGCTGATTCCCGGTTCATAATAAACTTTATTTTCGAATTAAAATAATGTTTTCTTTTTTTATTTGAGATTGAAATAAAATCTACTTGCTTATGAATAATTTTATGCAAACCTTCTTTTCAACTCATTAGAAACAAATACACAACAAAGGAAGAAAGAGGGAGAAAAAGGACAAGGTCAACCAATACCAACCTCGCATTTTTTCCTTATTCTTTTTTCATCTTTTTTATACTACTAGGGAACCAACATATTTCCAGACCAATTTAGATCTCATCAGAGATTATTTATACGATAACTTTATACGCAGAAGGTTAACCTTTTACAATTTTCAATTACTAATATTTATTTATATAGATCGTTTTATTGAAAATCATGGATTTCAACGAAGTTGATTGAAATTAGGAAAATGTAATTGACATAATTTGGAGTACTGGCTAAAAATATTCAGAAGGTTTATTTGATTAACAAAACAAAAATTTGGGATCAGTTAATTTATTTAAAACTCTTCTGTATTCTTGTTATAAAAAATAATTTTCAGACGTTAATTAATTTTCACTAATGAATGAAAAATCAGACATAGTAACTTTTTATATAAACATCTATGGTTTTTATTTTCTATTTTCAGGTGTTATGCGAATTTCCTTTTTCTCCCTCTTTTTTTTCTTTATTAGGTACTTGTATCTAATGAGTCGAAAAGGAGGTAGTATGGGAATTTAGTTTTAGATTGTGAATTTTTTTCATGCTTTGATTTCGTTGCTTAAAATTATTCATAAGAAAGTACATTTCATTTCGTTCTGAAATTAAAATTTTGAAATGGAGACACTAAACTCATGATTCGTTCGAATCTGCAGAGTTTGCTTATGAATATTTCAAGAGTCCTTTTATTGAGGCCAAATTATTTTTTGCCTCAATTTCTCGAAAGAAACCTTTTTTATTTAAATTTTGTATAAAGGATGTTTTGAATATTAGCACTCTTAAAATGTATGAATTTTTTTATTGTTTCCTTTCCTATTTGCAAAATATAACAATAATCTAAATAGATTGGTTCAGAAACAACCACAAAAAGATTTTCGGGTAAAAATAACTCCTGGAAATACTAGGCAATAAGACCTCCTTGAAATGTCTAACAAGACAATGTGCGCAGTGGGGATGCCGTCGAGGAAGGACAATTTTATAGCAAGAGGAGAACCGAATAATTAGAGAACAATAGCATTTTCTTTCTCAATGAAAATCAGCTGAAAATGCTATTCTTGAGGAATTTTTTTGTCACAAGTTTCATGTACTTGGAGCGCCTGGCCTCGTAAAGTCACGACCGATAAAAGTATATGTATGAGTGCACCGCGCGCAGTTGGCTCATTAGTACTCTTTTTTCAAATACGTGCATCTATCCTTTCATCCATTTCAAAATATCATGTTGCCCCTGGAATTTAATTTATCGCATCTCCCTCAAACCCGGCATATTGAAATAACGCATAAAATGTACTACGTCCATAAAGCAACTCACCAATCGCTGTACTTCACACATCCCATCGAATTGACGATTCGGTACTTGCTCTGCATGTTATTTCTAACCGTTGATGTTATTATATTGATTCTATTTTTAGATATCATCTTTCGACTAATTCGCATCTGAATTATCCCATTCGCATTTACATTTCTTGCATACATTCTTAATGGAAACTTGAAACATGCAGTAGAGTTGTAAATTCAAATGGAAATGTTTGTAAAGGTTTGATCGGAGGGGCCATCCATAAAATACGTTAGCAAATTTTGGCTTTTTTTACTCCCCCGTCCCCTTCGTTGTCGCCCGTTTATTTTGCGTTTTTTGCAATTCTAATGAGCTCAATTGCCAATATTATTACGAGACCACTCTACAAAACAGGGGAAATAGTGTGATTTTTTGAGGAACAAATTCTTTTAAATAAAATTAATGTAGATAACAACTTAAAATCAAAACGGAACGATTTAAATTCCTAAAATATTAATTTGAAATATTTTGAAACAAATATGTAGTTGAATTTTCATTCAGTAAAGATTTTCTACCAAAAGAGATGAATTTACAACACGAAAAGACGAATTTGAAAAATAATACTAATTTTCAAGTAAACAGTTGCATTAACAACCAACTATTTAAACTATAGAGAAAAGGTATGAATATTCAACAAAACAGTTAAATTTTGAATCAAATACACTGGAACCTTGGATTTCCGTAGTGCGTTTCTAGAACTGCTATATCCTCGGCTATTTGGTGATGGGGGGAGCCATGGGATTGAAAGAGAGGCGGTGCTGAGTCAAGCGTGGCAAACATCATGAGTGCCGCACTCTCAGCGCGTTAGTTGCATCAGGTTGCATCATGCGGCCCTGCCTGTTTACGTTACGAGTCGCTGGATTTATGTTGGAGGCTACTGTGGGCCATACCCGAAACCGTGAACAAATACAGGTACCATTTTCAACATAGCAGTTGAATTTTCAAAAAATATAATTAAACCTTCAACAAAATAGTTCACAGAAAAAACTAAGAATAAAATTTGTTGCAGGAATTTTTTTAGAGCGATCAATAAAGTAGTAGAGCGTAAAGTTTATCCTGCGAAGTTAATTTTTGTTGCAGCTAATCTTTCCTCGGAAATCGATGTAAAGTTTATCTTCTGTTTTTCTGTGTTGAATTTTTAACTAGATAGCTGGATTCCTAACCTACATAAATGAATTTCCAAGCAAGAAGATTCATTTTCTAGCAAAAGATGAATTTTGAACAAAAAATATGAAATTTAAAAGAAACAGTTGAATTTTAAACTAAAAAATCTGCCCCCTGCGCAAAATCTTTGACAATTAAATATGAATGTTCGCAAACTGTTGAATTGGACAGAACAAAATAAAGCAAATGTATTTTATTATTTAATCTTTACTTCACAATATTTTTTTTGTATTTATTGTACAGAGTGTATATAAACAATTTTGTTACAGAGAAATAAAGAGATTTCCTTTTCACCAATTTTTGTTGTTGCATAGTTTAAATGGACACAGC
The DNA here is from genome assembly GCA_932178445.1 of Andricus quercusramuli. Classification (NCBI taxonomy): domain Eukaryota; kingdom Metazoa; phylum Arthropoda; class Insecta; order Hymenoptera; family Cynipidae; genus Andricus; species Andricus quercusramuli. The sequence goes on along the minus strand of CAKNXH010000786.1, from coordinate 132,756 downwards.
CTTAAAAACTATTCGATGGAGTCCACGAAAGTCATTTTTCACATAAAATCAATGCCTTCTCATTATGATGAGAATGTAAGAATTAATTATTTTTTGTGCGATCAAAATTTGAATTTTCGATTTTTTTTCAAGATAATTCAAAAAGTTGTCACGACATTCTTGTAGGGCTTTCACAAAATTAACGTTTTTCGTCTCATGACTATTTTTCCATATTGTGCTTCGTTTCGCTTAAAATTTTAATTTTCGTTTTCGTTTTCTTTTAATCAAAAGAAGTCGTACAGATCAATTGTTCAAATTTTTGAGTACTATCGACAGCCGTCCATCGAATTTCTGAATTTTGAAAAAAATTGTCTAAAAAATTTTGAAAATGCTCCAACTTTTTGAATTTTTATCCAAAATAGCTGGTTAACAAACTCGATCTTTCTTCTTGGCCTCTGAAACAGTGTGTCAAAGAAAAATCCAATCTGATTAGTCTTTCAAAATTTATCCGGTATCCAGACGACAACGACAGACAGATACCGACGTAAAAACTATTTTATCTGACTTAGGGGGCCTCAAAATGTCGACATTTGATGGAATTCACGAAACAAATTTTTCACATAGAATCAATACCTTCTCATTATGATGAGAATGTAATAATTTATTATTTTTTGTGCAATCAAAATTTGAATTTTCAATTCTTTCAAGAAAATTCAAAAAGTTGTCATCACATTCTTGTAGGGCTAGGGCTTTCAAAAAGTAAAGTTTTTCGTCTCTTGACTTTTTTTATATTGTGCTTTATTTTGCTTAAATTTTTATCAATACGAATTTTCAACAAAATAGTTCAAAATTCATCACAAATACTCAAATTTCTAACCAAATAGTAGAATTTTCAACTAAACGAGATGAATTCCAGAACAAAAATATAATAGTAGACTTTTCAATCCAAAAAATGAACTTCAAACCAAAAATAATCATTCGTCATCAGGAAACGTACTGAACCTTATCTAATAGGGCGGATTGAAAATGATCAAATTAGTTAAATCATTCGAGCTGAGTGAAAAAAATTTGTGTGTTGACCTCCGAAGAAAGTAAAAAAAAAAATTTGAAATCGGTTAATATCTTCTCTCTTTTTTGATTTGAAAATTCCAGAAAATTTCGCTATTGCTTCGAAAATTATGGCAAATTTTTTCTATGTACAGTTTTTTCTGGTAAATAATAATAAAGAATTATAAATTGGAAAAAAAATTTGCTCATTTAGAATTTTTTGAAAATGGTCTACAAAGATGTTTTTTTTATTGAGTCCTATGCGCATATTGTGGAAAAAGTTGAATATGTCGAACCTGAAATGTCTTCAGCTTAAATCAAAGAAACATGCTGTTAATTTGTTTTTCGAGAAAAACATTTTTAGTGATGTTTCAAGCGTTCAAAAATTGTCAATTTTACGTTTTTTGAGCGATTTTGACGACTTGCTAAGGCTGACAATTTTTTGTTTAACAAAATAATAGCATGTTTCTTTTATTCAAGCTGAAGAAACTTCAGGTTCACCATATTCAACTTTTTTTTTAAATGTTTGCATGTGACTCAATCCAAAAAACATGTTTTTTATATTGAGCAAAAATTTATTTTTTATTTTTTATTATTATTCACTACCAAAAACTTTACACAGAAGAAATTTGCCATGATTTTCGAAGCAATAAGAGAATATTTTTTCGAATTTTCAAATAAAAAAAGAGAACAGAAGATATGAACCAATTTCAAATTTTATTTTTTTATTTTTTTGGATGTCACCCACAAATTTTTTCCCTCTACTCCGCCCTATTATCTAAGTTCGTAATGTTACTTTCACTTAGCCACCCCCCCCCCCCCAACTCCGTTACCAATCATAGTTTTTTGCGCAACTCTCCCTCCCCCGTAATTGGTAACGTAATTTATGGACGGTCCCTTACTTTTGATAAGAAGATGATACGTTGAGTTTAACTCTGTAAACTGTTATTTAAGTATGTAGAAATGATTACACTATGGGGGATCTAATATTATGAAAAGTGAAATTAAAGTTTCAAATTTTAAGTCCCAATCCTGGATTTTAAAGTAGGATCATTTCATCCTTTATTTTCTGAAGGGGTTGTGGGCGGATGGAATGTTGCCTGTCGCGCAAGATTACGAGAGTACCTACAATCACGACATTCAAGGTCCCATCTAAGCTATCTTACCTTACAACCCAGGACCCCAGCATAATTTATCGTTAAAAACCTTGTGTGCACCTAAATATTGTCAAGCACCAGATAAGAGAGGAATTTTCAGAATTTTTATTAAACTTATATGCGTGCCGAGCCTCACGGAATCGTATATTTCTTTTGAATAAATTCACCATCATCGATATCCCATTGTCTGGAGTAAACGTCCATCCAACTACCTGAATTAGATTCTATGATGTTTTATCTCAAACAGACCTATTACCCGGAGAAAAATGGATGTTCGAATGTAGATTTTTAAAATATAAGATAGTACAGCGAAACACACAGATATTAAAGCGTAACATATGTTATCTTTTTGAGATGTTAGGCTTAAAAATATTTTTATCTTAAACTGAAACTTCCTAGACGCTGAGGCTGAAACATCCAAGATGCTAAAGTCGTTGCTTAAGTACAGGAAAGCGCCATACCTCTATCGGCCATGTGATGAAGCTTACAGTCGATTTATTGAAAAAACGCTGTTGACCTCTGTCGGTCTCTTCATGAAGTTTATAGTCTATGTTTGTGTCGTACGTAAACTTGTGGAAAAATTATGATTATTAATATGTTGGTCACATGATAGTAATAATAATAATGCTTCTAATTTTTTGAATAGAGTAAAACATATTATCCCTAAATATCCAACTGTTAAACGTAAACTTCCAATTTTCTTCGCGAATATGTAAACATCTCTCAATAAATACATTACATCAATTCGAACACTGTATACATGACTCAACAAACAAATAGCTTATGAATACATCAGTATTGCTATCAAATACTTCAAAGGGTTGTAAACTGTGAAAAATTGCTTAACGTAATGTATGTGTAGCTTAATAATTTATATGTATTTTTCTCTATACTCAAGGTGTCATAAAATGGCAAACATTTCTAGTAAAGCATGTAGTACACCAGATATGCCATAATACATCAATTGTGAAATTTCTCTGAGTGCATGTTTCTAAAATTTTAGGGTTGTCACCTCGGTTGTCACTGAAACTAAAAAAAAAATTCAGGCTATTTTGAGTTCTTAGAATTTAAGTCTTCCGCATTTTGGCGATGTGGGGACCACGGGATCGAGAGAGAGGCAAACGCGACAAATAGCATCAGGGCTACACTCAGCACGTTAGTTATGTCAGCTGTTAACATGCGTCCAAATTTAACAGAAATGATTAACGCGGCCCTGACAGTTTACGTTTGTATTCCCTCGATTTATGCTAAAGGCCACTACAAACTATGCCCGAAACCGTACTTAATTCCAAGTTCCAGTATATTTTTGCGATAATTGAACAACATAACACGTTGCGAACTTCAGTGACATGGCAATTTGATGTTTTCCTTTCTTATTAAATATTAATAAAATTCCACGGACGTCAAATTTTAAAAATTGAATGGAACAGTCGCTTTGAGACTGCGCCCTCCTAATTTCGTTTTCGGACATGAAAAATCTGGACGTAGCACAGAAAATCAGGACAACGATAACAAATCAGGATATTTCCAGATAAGCAAGAACGTCTGGTCACCTTATACAGGAAAAATTTGGAAAACGGATTCGTTTTTTAGCACATTAAGATCCTCCGGGGTCACCTAGTCCGGTCTTCGGGTACAAATTTTGTCGGCCTGTGTAAGTAGCGAAGCGTCAATAGAAAATAAAAGCATGATATAAATCCTGATCCGAAAGCTGCACCTTCCAGCTGTCGTGTCATTTTATATACTGATACCATACACAACCCGCCAAGCACGTTCGATGCACACTTCATTCTTGTACTGCATGTATGCACGAGGGCACGTGCATATATTTACGAGCGCGCATGGAAGTGTGACACCAACAACATTTATGCATGCTTTCGAACATACGTGCCGCGATGTGTATTGTATTTCATAAACAATATCGAGTTTCCGGGAGATCCTCTTTTTAATACTGGAGGGAACCTAAAAACTTTACGGTCGGGATTAAGGGGCATCTTTATTAAAAGAGCCCAGTTATAAATCTGCAGATTTTATTACGAAAGGTGAATCATTCGTGGAATTTTTCATGGTTTCATTTTTTACAAACTGTAGCTCTCACCCGAAGTCAAGGTCACTAAATTTGCGGTGCTTAAAATTGAACTTTTAAGTACGGGCGTGATTGCATTTTTACACTACCATGGAGCTGAGGTCTTACAGACCGCTGTATTTATTTATATCTAATTAAATAATTAAATGATTTTTTTTTATTTAACTTCTACAATTATATGAAGGGAAATTGGAATAAGTAAGGAATTAATCAATTTCAACAACTTTTATTATTAATAATTTTGTGCACTACTAGTGGGAAGAGGGGCCCACATATCAGAAGAATGGTGCCGTCTGGGAGACTGCACGTTCATACATCCATACTAATTTGTCACTTTTTGCTCAAATGAGGGGTAATCTAGACGTAGCATTTTTCTGAGACGGTCGCGTTCCGTACTCTGGGATACCCGCATCAATCTCAGGTTTGTTCGTGTTTGACATCTTGCGTTTCAAATACCTTGAAACAAATAAAAATAAATATGAAATTGTGACGCTACCGTGAACTTGCGGTCTCCCGGACTGCCTATGGGCTTTCAATTGATACTACTCACCAATTACACGCAGGACCGCATGTTTTCTATACCTACTTCGGCGAAACTACAACTAAAACTAAAATTACTAATAACGGCAGTCTCTAGGAAGGCACGTCCATTCTTAAAGGTTAAAAATATCAGAATAAAACATTTACAATCAACAAATTCATGTGAACAGATATTGAAATATAGCTATGTCACTAAAAAGTCAACGTTCTTGAATATGTAGGTTTTCAGCTTGTTTGAGCATTGATCAGTTACTCAACTGCTAGTGGAGCGTATTGGG
>CAKNXH010000786.1:39978-127659 GCA_932178445.1 Andricus quercusramuli | reverse complement strand
AGCCTAACGCTCTACAATTTCAGACGACAGTGGAAAGCAGCCAAACACAGCTCAATCAGTTATCATCTTGTTAAAATGAAACCGTTCCATATTCCAAATTAAACATATTTAACTCAAAATTACGAATAAACAAACAAACCTATTTGTATCAATAAAAAAAATCCATTTTCAAATTGGAAGTATATCGCGTGCTTTTGCCTTTTGATTTATTCATGTCTTATGAAATTCTTTTTCCACTTGAATTTCTTGCGAGTGAATCAAAATTCTTCAGTTTGAATGTGAATATCAAAATCTCATAATGTTAGATCTATATAACAATCTTTTTTATTATTACTGATAAAGGGAAACATATGTTACACATGTAAAAAATTATAAAAATTTCAAAAAAATAAATCGATGCTGTCATTTCTAATGTTCACAATGAAAAATTTGCTATTGCGAATCTATAAAATTGAATAAATTGCAATTATAAATATCCAGAATTAAACTATTCCCAAATAACATTCAAAATTGTACCACTTCCTATTAAATATTGAAGAGTTTTTAATTGCAACTATTCAAAATTTAAGAATTTTAAATTGCGAATTGTTAAAATTGTAGAATTTTTCATTTTCAGTTTTCAAAATGGAACTATTAAAAAAAATGTAGAATTTATTATTGCATTTTATATATTATATTATTGCATAGTTCATACGTATTGCAATTTGTTATTAATACATTATGATTTATAATTATTAATTATTCATTATCACATTTAAAATATGATTCTTGAAAAATGATAATTATAAATAACGCTTTGTTTAGGAATGAAAAATTCTGTTATTTTGGTGATTTAGGTTTGAAACTTCATCAACTTGTAAGATTTGAAAGTAAAGAATTTTCTGTAAAACGAGTATGGTGTTATCGTTTTCTGGGCGTGGTTTGGAGCAACAAAGTAGGTCTTTATTGGTGGTGGGGTACTTTACCAGCCTAGGCCGGTCAAGTGCACTTTACTGTCCGCGAGAAATGTGCGTGCATGTGCGTTCGTCACTACGCCTCACGTCCACAGTTTTGCGCGGCTTTTGACCCTTTAAACGAATCTCAAACCTTACCATACTCTTATGACATGAAATATCATGTGTGCCGAGGCAGCGAGTCTTTTTTCGGTCTCGCGTGTTTGAAAAAACTCACGCGCAGCCGCAAAAAGGCTATTTCGCTGCCTTAGTGCACAATGTGCTATTCTAAAGTAAGCAAGTAAGTAAGTAAGTAAGTCTTTACAATGGAAGAGTATTCAATTTTGAAAATTTACGCTTAAAAAAAAGAAAAATTTAAGTTTAACAATTAGAAAAATTAAAATTCCTTCAATTTGGAAGAATTAAAATTGAAAACTTGACTTCTGATTTCAGCGATCATCCAAACTTAAGAATTTTTATATATACATCTGTAAAGTTAAAGATTTTTCAATTATAAATATTCAAAATTTAAAAATTGAAAAAATAAATTTCCCAAATTGCATACATTCAAGATAAAAATCTTGAAAATTGAATAATTTGTAATTTTCTATTTTTTATATTCAAGAATTGTCAATTATGAAATTTAAAGTTGCAGAAATTTAATTTGTAAATCTTCAAAATTGAGGAGTTTCTAATTTTGAGAATCTGAATTTGAAATTATGCAAGTTTAAAGTTTCACAATTAAAAATTAAGCAAGTTTGAAGTCTTACAATTAAAAATTCTGCAAATTTGATAATTTACATACGAAATTTCTTCAATACAGAAAATTTAGAATCAAACCTTCTCTTTTGATCTCTAAAATCATCAAAATTCAAGCATTTTTATTCATACACACTTAAAATTCAAGAGTTTTTAATTGTAAATCTTCAAATTGAACTATTAAAAAAAAATCTCAAAACTACATCATTTTAAATTACACACATTAAAAATTGAAGAAATTTCAACTGCAAATCCTCATGATAGACTAACTTCAAAATTATGTTTGAAATTTTATGATTTTAAACTATAAACATTAAAAACTAAAGAAGTTGACGCAGAGTTCCAGAATGTCTTGCAAGAACATCTTATTACCCTAGGCGGAAAAATTATACATGGTTTATACATAGTGCGAGGAATGATATACTCATAAGATATCCGACTATATATCATTTTTCCGCCTGGGACGATATAAAATCTTACATTAACTTTTTTTTATTTATTCCAATTCCTGCTAGGATGAAATCTTATATTTAAATAAAAATTACAGATTACTAAATGCCGATTGAAATTAAAATTAAAACTAAAACTACAAATAAAATTAAATGTCAATTTAGCATTTTGATATTCATTTTGATGTTTATTTATTCGATTTTATTGACGATTTGCATCTTGATACAATGGTTATAAATTAAATATGTATATTACTTTAAATTGAAGCATATATTTTAATTTGATGATTAGGTAATCAAAATAAGAAACGTGTAATAAGCGCCGTATTTTTTAGTATATAATAATTTTAGTATCGTATAAATAAAGTAACTTGAAGCACACTGAAATTTCATTATTTCTCAAGGGCAGTTACAAAACAAGTATGCATGTAAAATATTTCAGAACGAATTTAAAAGTCCCTACCTCTATTTCTACTTTCTGCTTCTTTATACCCCCAGTTCTACGAGTTTCTAGATATATTTGAAAATTAATTTACAAATATTCACACAAGTCTTAGCTTTAGCGAGGACTTTTTTTCGAAACCTGTTAGGAAGATAGAGGCATTTTGAGTGGTGCATTAGCGACTGTGTATAGAGACATTTCTTCCAATTGATCACCGTCGCTTTTCCAGATTATTGCAAAACTGTCGAGTATATGCCTGCGGTGTCACCCACGCCCTGAGAGCCATGGGCATGGTATGGAGAAAGGATTTGGCGCGGCGTTCATAATGCTTCACGAAGTGGGCTAGGTAATCCTATTACTATGTAGATACCCTGGCTTTATATATTGCAAGTTCCGACTGTTATGGGAATTCCTCAACGAAATTACGATTTCACAGACAGTACCAATCCACGGTCCCGATTATCATGAAGCTAAAACGATAGTTGTTCGGTAAAAGAGAGATAATCCGAAGACAAAATATCACCCTTCGTAAATTGGAACTTTGAATCCGAGATTTATGGAATACCATTTCCATGACTTATTGATTGCTGATCTAGTCCTGACCCAGGTGATGAGAATTCCATATTTTCTAGAAATAACTACTACGCCTCCCGGAAATATAAAAAAAGTTCAAAAAATCGGGTTCGCGTAGACTGACTCACCCCATTGCATTGTAGAGAAAAATCTTCAACAGCAAAATTAAACTAGAGTAAATTTTGAGAAAGTTGAAAAAATACAACCTTCTATCTTTCATAAGCACGGAGTTATGACTCTTCAAAGAACGCTGATTTTTTTCCAAAAAGAGACAAAAAACCCCAAATTCTGACATTTGTATCTCTCGTGCAGAAATTTCGCCATCTTTTCCTATTTGATGTTGGGTTCTCATGGGTACCCGACCAGAATTTCTAGTCTAGAATAAGCTGATGGGGGCCCTATCAAGCTCTAGTGGGCAATTTCTATATTTGAATAAGTAAGGAAAATCTATCAATAGAATCTATTAATTTATTAATTAATTAATGTTAAATTAAAATAAATTGCACTTAGATTGAAAATAAATATACATTTTTCTTATTTTTGGAGTTTTATTTCAAATGATATTATCAAATTCATTTAAAGAAATAGTGCAAAGATATGATCAATTATGACCATTCAAAGTTGTTCATCATTTTTTCTACATTTATTTGTTAATATTTCGCAAGATTTGAGAGCAGGAAATTGAAATGTATTCATTTTAGAAAAAAGCAAACAAAAATTCAATACTTCTTCGCGTGCTCAGAGAAGTTTTCAAAAGTTATTTTGTAACATAAGACACCTTAATATGAGTTTTTTTCAAATTAAAAAAAAATGTTAATATAAAAAATTCCGTTCCCTTTTGTCTTCAAAATTTCAAATATTCTAACAAGGCCTTAGAAAAGAATACAAATTAATTTCTTTACTCTACAGTATCTTTCGCTAAATTCATACGTCTCTAAAAATTAACCTTCTGATGTTTTCTGAATGTTCAAATTTAATAAAATAATTTAAAATGTTTCAATAAATAGAGGATTTTTTAAACTTTATGCTTAAGAATTTTTGTATAGAAAAATACTAGGTCAGAGAAAAAGTTTTGGATTTCCTTATCCCCAAAACCTCAAGTATTTCGAAATCGGACTACACGCGTATTTTGAATTACTGCCTGAATGTTGCGCGCTACAGAGGTGCGTTCCAAGCAACCACCCGGGTGCACTCGGGTGCACCCGGAGCCGTTCAGCGGCGCTAGGTGAGTGGGCGGATCCACCCGGGTGACCCGTTCAGAGATCACTGGGGTGAAGAATGGGGGTCATTCGATGGGTGACTATTTCACCCACCAAAAATAGGTAGGTGGGTGCGAGTGAACAGTGAAATTGGCGGGAAGAAGTGGCGAAAAAGCACGTTGTGGTTATGCACCAAAAAAAGATAGTTGAATTTTAAACCTACAAAGACGATTTTTTCTAAATTATTCAAGTCGTTAACAGAAAAGTTAATTTTCAACCAAGAAAGATGAAGTTTTAAACAAATAATTGAACTTTCAGTTGAAATTTCAACCAAAAAGTTAATTTTCAATGAAGAAAGTTGACTTTTCTACCAAAAAAGATGGAGTCTCAATTCAAAAGGACGAATTTTCTATACAAAAACGGCTTATGTTGAATTTTTAACTAAATGATCAAATATTCAACCAAATAGTAGAATTTTTGACCAAAAGAGATGAATTCTGAACCGGAAAAATTAATGTTCAACAAAACAGCATAATTTTCGACAGAAAAATATGACTTTTGAACAAAGAAGTGGAAATTTCAACAAAATAATGTCTTTTTCAGCCAAATAGTAGAATTTTAATTTGAAAAATAGAAAATTTGTTTAAAATATTCATTCTCTTTGAAGCTTTCTCAGTTTAGCAACACCTTTTTAAAAGAAAAACTTATAAAGTTAAACATATCTTGAAAGTTCGTCGCTCATACTAAACAATCTGAAAATTTCAAGCTTTAAACATGACGAAATAATTATAAATAAATGGGAAATATGTATCAATTTTAGGTATTCGTAATGGTATAAGTTGACTACTTCTACTTGGAAGAGTTCAAAAAAAAAACTTCGAATTTCAAGACTGCATGTGTTAAATTTCATAATATTTATTCAAACTGGCACCAAAAAAGATAGTTGAATTTTAAACCTACTAGGACGACATTTTTTAAAACCCAATTCAAGCTGTGCATCACAAAGGGGCCTAACAACTAAAATATCAATTAAAATAGTTAAATTTTCAACCAAAGAGATAAATCTTAGATAAAAAAATGAATTTTTAACAAAGCAGTTAAACTTTCAATCAACTAGTAGATAAAATTGAAATACTAAAATTTTCAGTTTCAAAGATTAATTTTCAACCAAAAACATGAATTTTCAGCCGAGAAAGATTTTTCAATCAAGAAAGGAAAAATTGTTTCACCAAATTGTTGAATTTTCAAGCAAAAAAGACGATTTTTCTACAAAACAGTTCGACGCCTCCATTCAATACAAGTCTATATGCTGACAGCGCCGTCTATGAGACTATATGCGAAATGGGCCGTGTATGAGACTATATGAAATTTGTACCGAGTATGAGACTATCTGCATTCTAGCAACTTTTCAGGAGAGCTGTTTGAAGTTTGAAATGTTTAAAAAAAGTCATAGGTGCACTCTAAAATAATGAAAATTGTTGCTTATGTTTACTCAACTTCTAATCTCAATATTTCCCCCCAGATTCTGTCAATGAACGAGTTTGAAATCAATAAAAAGTTGATAATAAGTAGATGAATTTTCTCAGAATGGATATAATTTTAATAATAGCTAACTAAAATGAATGAATTTGAAATATATAAATCACTGAAGTTGATGTTTGAAGTATATGGATGTTTTTTTAATAATTTTCCTGTATGCAAATTACTTGAAAGCTGTAGGAAATAAAGGAAAAGCAAAAAGCTCATATTCGAGGTTATGTTATTATATATAACCTCCAAATGTCACATAGTATCCTTGGTGTGGATACAACATACAGGGTTGCCACCACTGCATTAAAAAACCATACCTCTTATTTAATAACAAGAAAGTATAATTCCGTCGATAATTGTATTTCGACTGTGACTTTTGAATAAGATCATATAAATGAAATTTCCTGTGTTGTGTTTTGAAAAAAATGTACTTTTTGTAGGATATTTACATTCTTTCGCATATTTTTAATTTTTCTTATTTTGTCGCCCTTTCTTCGGAATGTCTGGCATGCTATGGATCCATAATGCAAGCAAAATTAAATAAAAATAATAATTGATATATTCCTTTCTATTCCTTTAATACTTTACAGAATTGTAAAATATTTTAACAAACGAAGCAGGATTGTTTACACTATTAGAATATAATAATAACTCAAAATCGTCAAAAATGCAGATAGTCTCATCCTCGGTACAAATTTCATATAGTCTCATACACGGCCCATTTCGCATATAGTCTCATAGACAGCGCTGTCAGCATATAGACTTATATTGAATGGAGGCGTCGAGTTATGTTTACAAAAATGCTCTTGCATTTTCGTAAACTTTTCTGTAACGTAACCTCAATTATCTTTTCCCAAACATTACGCGCCAAACATCTAAAATCAAAAAATAGACCCGGCGCACACTCGAAGCCACCAATTCCCAATTCACCCAGGTGGTCGCCTGGAACGCACCCTAGGCGACGCACATTGTCTGACGTCATGACAGAAGATTCCTGCCAGCCTGCTTCATGGTCACATCATGTCTATAAGAGATCAAAAATCTTTACCATTTGAATGAATATTTATTAAAGTTTGAGTGTGCATATACTGCATATATACATATATCTCGAATATAAAAATATATTATGAGTTTGTATAAGTGAAGGCATCACATTTTTAAACGTCGAAAAATAGTGAAATTGTGTAGTGGAGTACTATAATCCTACAACCTCTGATCGTCAATGATCTCTAGAAAATATAGTGCAAAAGTATATTACTGAAAGTTTTTTGGAGGAATTTTACGTTCTATAAAAGTGCAAGTTTGAAAAACTTGGCTGTTTTACAAAATATTGAAATGTTACAGATTAGGACATATTGTGGAAATTTTATATACGATTTGCAGGGCATTCGTCTTACAGCATATTATTTGGATTTGCTTGGAGACCTACTTATACTATATCAGATTTACACATTAGTGGGCAATTTCTAATAATGTGTCACTTCTTTTTGGTAGGGTCGGGGAAGGGCGACCCCTACTAGAACACTACTAGAAAATCTAGTAGGACCTTCGTGGCCGAAGCGTTACGTTATCGACAGGGCAGGACTTTACAAGCTATCAACTGTGTGCATATTTTATTTATTTTCTTCGAGAAAATGGCTTCCAGAATATCCGTTATCGAAAGTGAATGGAGAAATATGATAAATTAATTGTTTACTCATTATTTATAAAAAATGTCATTGACGGGATTACTTTTACAAAATTGTATCACTTTATGTTAAGAATCCCAAAAATTGATAATAAATCAACGAAGAGGAAATACAAAATGAACTCCTTTCCAAAAGATCACGGATATAGAGTATCAGGTGCTTTTTTTCTTGTGAAACTAATCCCTTCAATAACATTTTTTTCAATAACGAGTAAACAATGTAAAAACAGTTAATTCATAATTTGTTCTTTATTCAATTTCGGAAACAGATATTCTGGAATTAATTTTAATAAAGAAAATAAATGAAATATGCACGGAGTTGTTAGCGTGAAAAGTATTATTTAAATAATAGTTAGAAATAAATATATTTCAATGGAAATTTAGAAAAAGCTAATTTCTAATGAAATACAGATGCATATACTGCCGTCCTGATGAAGAAACTGTACAACTGTATTTGAAATGAACCGAGATATTCAATAAAACGTGTTTGCATCTGCACCTTTTAACGTATGAGAGTTTCAAAAAAAGTACTGTTATTGGGTAAATCGGACATGCTCTGTTCATTCAAACAAACAAAAAATTACAAATTTCAATTATTTATATGCAAAACTGTAGATATGCTAGATACTAATGAACAAAGTCGCCGAGAATCCTTACGAATAAACACATCTGCGCAGATGTGTTGCTGAATACAGGAATCAGTCTTCAAGAACCTACGAGTTTCCTGCTGGAGAAACTTAACAACTACAAATTTTTCAAAAATGTATACAAAAATTAAATTATGATGTGACTATTAATTTATTATTAAATTACAATCAATTGGTCAATAATTATTTCAGATGATTGATAATAATTATGTTATTAATCAACTCGAATTATTTTTGCTTGACAAATAAGAAATGCAGATGCGTTATTGAAAAGAAGGATGGGTGGCTAAAAGTTACCCTCGAATCCGGGTGAAGAAAGTTAACATGTACGTGTGCTATTCGATTTCAGGAAATAGGATTGCAGAAAGTCCGAGGATCCTCATGAGTGGAACACATCTGCGTAAATGTATTTTTTTTTATCAGGATCTGAGGGCTCAGCACTATCACAAATCCTGAAATTCGTGTAGATATGCTACAATTCCTGCAGATGTATTGTTTCTTCATCAGGAATTCTCGAAAAACGGCGTAGATATGCGAATTGAGAGCCAATTATGTCGAGATTTAATTATATTTTTTAATAACGATTAGCATAGTTAAATTCTTCTTTTCATTCCGAATCCAACCGTATAAAAAATTCATTTTTTATACAAATTCAGTTGTACAGTTTCTTCATCAGGACGACTGTATATACCACAAAAATTCTCAAATACGGTCACAGGACATGCACAAAACGAGCTATTGAAAAAAAAATGTTGTCTGTAAATAGCCAACAAAATAGAAGAATGAAGTTGTTAATAGTTATTTTTCTTGATTTTTGTTTTTCTCATCGGAGTCTCTTTCGGGTTCGAATAATAGTGTTATTCTCCAATATTTATATTTCCTGTGGATTTAATCAAGTTTGGAGTTTGGAATTTCTCTTTCCGCTGGAGTGGGGAGGCAGGTAGCAGCGTGTGTATCGCTTGAACAGGGGTTTCCTCCCTCCTTTTTTTTTGATCGCTTAGTTCGATCTTGACCTTTGTGAAGACTACAAAAATTTAACGAATTCAATTTAGTTTTTGCTGACTGAGGTAATTTTTGTACTGAATAGTTTATTCAATGATTGTCATTTTTTCCTTTATATCTTCGAGTTTCCTTAAATATAATTTCTTAACCAATCCAAAACAATTTTTTGTATGCAATTAAGATAACCCGTGTGTCGGATTCGGGGATTGAAATTCAGATGACAAGTTGATAAGGTATTGAAATTGATGTACACTTAATTGGATTAAAATGAACAAGAATTCAAGTAAGTGAAAACCATTCGTAATATTCAGATTACAGTTGTCTTGAATGATAGCTTGGACCCTTTTTTTCGGTCGATTGACGTAGCTTTGAATTGAGAGTGTGCTGATCCCTTGCTTCCCCACGTCGGCGGTAACGAATTCATGAACAGAAGTATTTTGAAAAAACCGAACAGAAGTGATTTGCCCTTTAAAATAGGTCTAAAATGGTCAACTTTGGGAGGACATAACTTATGACCTATTAGGGCTAGGTCATTGTTCTATTTTCAGAATGACTCAAAATTGCATCCACTTTAATTGAAATCATCTTTTCGTAAAATTAAGAGGTTTGTTGTTGCTGACGTTTCGTGAACATTGCAGTTCACTTCTTCAGGGGTGACCTGAAACTGAAGTATCAGGTTATGTTGTTCTTATATATGTATTCTCTACGATGCCTGTGATTGGCCAGAGCGCCCCATGGTGGGGACTGGTTGAACTTGATTGGCCAATCAAGTCTTTTTTTAAAAACCCGGGAGGACGGAAAGCCAAATCGGATTGGTATTATATCCATTGTCCCTACTGATGTTATTAGGGCGTTTTAGGATTTCGATTGCTTGCCTATGTTTTCTTGGAAATTTATTGTACGTTTTTGCGATGACGGTTGTTTTGTCAAATGAAATGCTATGTCCTGTTTCAATATGATGCTCAGCTACTGCTGATTGCGTGAGATGCTTTAGCCTGACTTTACTCTCATGTTCCTTTACACGTTGACTTACCGCCCTTCCGGTTTCTCCAATAGAGACTTTGCCACAAGAACAAGGGATTTTATATACTCCCGGATCACTGAAAGGTTCCTTTTTATCTTTAGGGTTGTTTAGAAGTTGTCCTATTTTCGCAGGTGGCTTAACGCTTAAAGCGCCATGCTATGTAATAATGACACAAAGCGCCATGTGGGGTCGTGGGTGACCCCCGTCGGAAAATGTTATATTGCAAAGAGTGTAGCCGTTATTTCAATTTCAAAAAATTACTGTTTACTCTTCAACTATCCTTACAGTGTGCAGATAAGGTTTTATTGACTAAACAATTTTTGCTGCGTGTTAGAAAAATAAAAATCTTACGAAAACGTGAAAACTGAATTTTTCCCGAAAAAATCATAATTCAGTCAATTTTTGATATTTTAAAATAAAAGTTTAACCTGTAGTTCTCGAAATATAGTTCTTCAAGACAAAAAATTATTATAGTGCAGCTTTGAAAAAAGTTGGGGTCGTGGGCGACCCCGGACGAGACGGCGGCTGCTTGACACGTATGCAGAAGCTGAACTAATCTACGCAGCCACTTGCCAACTGTGCCGATCGAAAGGAGAGATGTTCAACTAACGCTAAAGGGCACCACAGAACCCGAATTAAAAAAGGTGTCTTCAGTATAATCGCGCGCGCAAAAGAAAAAAGTGGGGTCTTCCCATACCCCGTGGGCCCTTTAAGGGTGAAATATAGTTTGGATATTGTGTTTGTTGAGAATTCTTCCTATTTGTTCTGTGATACCTCAAATGTAGGACAGGATGGTGGTTTTTCTCTCTCTCTTTCTTTAGTAGGTTGTGTTGACTTGTTTTCTTGAGTTTAGTTTCTTATTGCTTTATTAATTTGTTTATTTGTGTAATCGTTTTGTATTAGGATTTGTTTAACATTTTGTAATTCCTTTTTTAAGTTATCTTTATCTGTTATGGAGACAGCTCTGTATACAAGGGAATTGATGACCGATTGTTTTTGAGATGGGTATCGGTGGGAGGAGGCATGCAGGTCTCTGTTTGTATGCGTGTGTTTTCTGTAAACTTGATTGTATTGTATTGTATTGTATTTGATTGATGAAATCGAAAAATTTGTTTAGTTCGTCTAGCCGATGTCTCCAGATGACGGAAGTGTCGTCAACGTAACGGCACCAAAATTCCGGTTTAAGCTTGGATTTGTTAAAGATTTTAGTTTCTAGATTTTCCATAAAAATGCTGGCTATTACGGGTCAGATTGGAGATCCCATTGCTGCTCCTGAGGTTTGTTCGTAGAATTGGTTATTGAAAAAGAAATAGGTATTTATGAGACAGTGTTCTATCAAAGGTGTGATATTGGCGGAGAAGTTTGTAAAGGATTTAATAATATCGATTGTATTAGAGATTGGTACTTTTGTAAAGAGAGATACTACGTCGAAACATACTAGGATGTCTTGGGGTTGAATGTGAATTTGTTGTATTTTTCTGATGAAGTCAGAAGAGTTTTGGACGTGTGTGATAGAGTTTCCTGTGAAAGGCTTAAGTTTTTTTTTGCGAGAAAGAGTGCTAGGTTGTAAGTTGGTGAGTTTATTGCGCTGACGATCGGTCTGAGTGGGATGTTGTTTTTGTGAATTTTTGTGAGTCCGTAAAGTTTTGGAGAGATGGGATTAGTAGGTTTTAATTTAGATATTGTATCGCTTTCAAGATTTGAGTCTTTTAGGAGGCTTTTTGTTTTTCTGGCTATTGTTTTGTGAGGTCTTTTTTTAAGTTTTTTATATGTATCGTCAGTGAGAAGGTCCATGATTTTGTTGTTATAGTCTTCTGTGGTCATTATTACTATTGTGTTACCTTTTTCTGCGGGTAATATTATGATGTCTTTATTCTGATTGAGTTCTTTAATAGCTGTTTTTTCTTGTTTTGTTAAGTTTGAGGAGGGAAGTTGGGCTTCGCGTGAAATGTTGGCTGTCATACGCCGTATGTCATTCGCTTTTTCGGTTGGAAGGGTACATATTGTGGATTCCAAATTACTGATGATTTCTTCTTTTGGGATTTTGGAGGGAGCTACTGCAAAATTATGTCCTTTAGATAAGGCTGAAATCATTCCATTGCCGAGAGGATGGTTAGAGATATTTTTACTGTATTAGTTAATGGTGCGTGCTTTACTGGAAGTAATTTTTCAAATTTTATTTTTTGTTTTTGAGTGCAAAAATCTTTAATCCGTTGGGATTGGTCAAATGATATGCGGTCCAATGTCAGACCTGAGAGTGTTTGATAGGAAAAGGTGAAGCTTTAATAGTTTTTTGGAGGTAGTGGGCAAGGCAAATTTAGTATGTTGTATTCATAAACATTTCACGCAATCCGCAGTAGCTGAGCGTCATATCGAAACAGGACATAGCATTCCATTTGACAAAACAACCGTCATCGCAAAAACGTACAATAAATTTCCAAGAAAACATAGGCAAGCAATCGAAATCTTAAAACACCCTAATAACATCAATAGGGATAATGGATATAATACCAATCCGATTTGGCTTTCCGTTCTCCCGGGTTTTTTAAAAAAGACTTGATTGGCCAATCAAGTTCAACAGTCCCCACCACGGGACACTCTGACCAATCACAGGTATCGTAGAGAATACATATATAAGAACAACAGAACCTGAAACTTCAGTTTGAGGTCAGCCCGGAAGAAGTGAACTGCAATGATTATGAAACGTCGGCAACATTCATAGTTTCGCACACGACTAAAACCCGAAAAATCTATAAATTTTTAATTTTAAATTTAAATTTATTATAATGAATCATCGTGAAAGTATTAAATCTATTATTAAATGGTCGAAATTCCGGGAAGAAAAAGATGAAACTGCAGCCAAAACAGTTGCATTTTGAACCGAATAGTTAAATTTTCAAGGAAAGAGGACCAATTTTTTTTAATGCAGTTGAATTTTCAACAAATAAGTTAATTTTTGCCCCAGAAAGATGACTTTTTTCACCAAAAAAGTAATTTTTTATCCCAAAAGTCGAACGTTCAACAAAACAGTTGAATTTTCGACATAGAAAATTCAACTTTTTCACAAAATTGTGTCATTTTCAATAAAATTATTGAATTTTCAACCAAAAAATACGACTGTTTACCCAAAAACGTTAATTCTGAACCAAAAATATAATAGGAGCCTTTTCATCCAAAAAGAACCAACTTTCTACCAAAAATAGTTGGATTTCCTTATTGGGTTCTATTAATTCAGTTCGCATTCCAGAAAACATAAGAAAATAGATGAAGCTTCTAGAAATATAAGGAAAAAGAGAAATTATTGGTAAAATAGGTAAAGGGGGGAATCGAGTAGTATTATCAAATCGTAGATTATTACGGATTTCGTGCATAGATTGATAACATTTTCTTTGTGTTTTATTTTTTCTGGATAAAGTCTAAAATGAGATGGATTAAACTAAACTGACCTTTTCTATGTAAAAAGTGAGTATAGTGACTTTTTCTCGAAAAAGTGACAAAAAAATATTCGAAAAAAACTGACTAAAAGTGATTTAAGTGTCTGCGGGGCGGAAAGCCTTGGGTATTATTTGGCATATAATTAAGTTCCAAAATAGTATATCCCAAAAGGAGCTAATTTTTCAGTAACTCTTTCAATTTTGATCCATATCCAAATTGTCATTTTCATTTCTTCAAATGGAAGGCACAATGAAAATTTGTATCGTTCAAAATAAGATGCAACAAAATTCACACACCTAATTTTCTGTGATTCGAAGTCATCTTAATGTATTAGGAGCACAGAAAAAACAGAAGATAAACTTTACATCGATTTCCGACGAAAGATCCTCTGCAACAAAAATTAACTTCACAGGATAAACTTTACACAAATATCGGTTAAACTTTCCTTTTTATTCCATGACAGGCACATGTATTTTGAAAGACGCGAAGTTGGCTGAACAAAACTTTATCCCTCTAAAAAATTTCCTGCAACAAATTTTATTCTTAGTTTTTTCTGTGAGAGTGTTGAATAGGATGGTCCAAAAATGCATTGAGAATTTTTTTCTTCAAATTTTCATGCATTTCGCCCACAAAATTTGTACCAAGCCACAAAAAAAAGAATGCACTTTAAAGATGAATGACATTTAGATGTTCCGCAAGCCCCATGAAGTCTAACATGTATTTTTTATTAGAAAAAAAAAACGTTTCAGTACATTTTTATTCAGAATCGTCAATTTTAGGTGAATCGTGTTAAGACTCAACATTTCCCGTCACAATTAGCTATGGAACACAAATGATTAATTACTTTTTGAATATCGCGCCCATAAGCCTTTCACGCAGGGTCCCAAAAAAACTCCATAAGTGAAAATATTTGGTTTTTGCCAGTTTCTAGCGCTAATTATGATTTTTTTTCTGCGGTGTATCAAATACAAAATTCTTTCCATTATACAAACTACTAATTTATACTGATGATTAGATGTGTACATATAGGATGTTTAAAAATCTATTATTGTTTTTAGCAATTTCTTTTTAAAATAGAGTTAGAAAGCCTCTGTTTTACCGAATTTTTAAACTCATTTTTAACTTCTCAGGTAGAGCCATCCAATCATAGATTGAATCTAACAAAATCAATTGTTCAAACAACTTATTGTTATTCATAATAATATTCGCTTAGAATAATGCTAGAAAGTTGCACTTTTTTCTCAAATATTCTACTTTTTGTCCATTTTTCAATTAGTGTGAGGTAATAATTCATTCAAGTTCACAAACCTAATTAATGAAACAAATTATTGTGTATAAATATTTTCTTCAACTGTAATGCTAGATAGTTTATCTCTTTTTTTACTTTCCATGTGGTAATGATTAATAAAATTTAGTAAACATAATTGTTTAAACAAATTATTATTGTTCATAAGTATGTTTTCCTATATTAAACAATCTCTCATTTTTGTGAATATATTTTTCTAAAATAAAACATATTTGACATTTTCTTCAAATTTTCTACATGGATCACATTAAATGTAAATTTTCCTTGAAGTCGTTAGTCTAAGAGAAGATGGTTATAGACCATAATAAATCGGTTTAATAATAATGATTGTTAACTTGCAGTAATTATTATCTCACTAAGTAAAAAGCGGACAAAAAGTTGAAAATTTAAGAATAAATCGCAACTGTCTAGCAATTATATAGAAGATAGTTATAAGCAATAATAATTTGTTTGAACAATTATGTTTATTAAATTTCATCAATTATTACTACACTCTAAGTGAAGAGTAGACAAAAATTTGAAAATTTCAGAAAAAACCATAACTTTCTTGTATTATTGAAAGAGAATATTATTAGAAATAATAATTAATTGTTTCAACAACTATTTTGACTCAAATTAATTATCACCTCACGATAAATGAAAAGTTGACCAAAAGTGGAAAATTTTAGAAAAAGCTTAAACTCTCAAGCATTATTCTAAGAGCATTATTTAATATTTATTTATTATTAACTCACAAGCATTATTCTAATTATTCTAATTATTATAAATAATAATCAATTGTATAGAAAATTATTTTTGGTGAATTAATATGGCTATTGTCTTTATCTAACTAAAGAGTTAAAAATTAGTTTAAAAAATCAGGAAAAACGGCGACTTTCGAACTCTATTCTAAGAGAAAATTGCTAAGAATAATAATAAATTGATTAAAAATTGTATGTAGACATCTCATTATCAGTAGAAAGTAGTATTTTATGTATTGGAAAAATTTTTTTTTTATTTCAAAAACCGCAAAGAAATCATAATTAGCGTCAGAAACTGCAAAACCCAATTTTTCACTCACGGATTTCATTTAGGACCCATTAAAACAGCCTTATGGGAGCTATATTTAAAAAGTAATTCTTTATTTTGATTCTATAGCTTATTGTAAAGAGGAATGTGGAGTTTCAATTCGATTCAATTAATAGCGACGAATCTGCATACAATTTAGAAAAAAGTTTTTTTTTTGTTATAGGAAATATGTGTTAAACTTCGTGGGGCATGCAGAGCTTTTAAATATATTTGAAAAAAAAACATTCATTTTGTGTGCAATCGAACAAATTTTGGGGTGATATGCATGATATGAAATGCATCCCAGCGGAGCTAGAGAGGCATTTTTTCATATCTACAAGTTGAAAACATTCTGGTTTAGACTATGTAAACCGTCATTCCACCAACAAAAAACGGTGTGCATGAAAATTCCATCAAAAAAATTCGGACCGCCCTAGTGTTGAATGATGATGATAGTGTTGAATGAATTATGAAAAAATTGCCAGATAATAATGCTATATCTTAAAATTTTGTATTTCCTTTTTTACATTGTCATCATAATGAGAAGTTAAGGTAATGGGTACAATCATTGACCACTTAGCGAATCTTTCCAGTTTAGCAATTTGTAAAAAAACACTACAAGCATCGAACAAAATTCCAAAATACACAGATAAATAATCAATGTTCTAAATATTTAAATTACCATTGTAGGTTCAGCATTAAATTTAGGAGATAATTTATATCTGAAGAAATTAACAACATCAACAAATATAGCCATGAAGACATAGTGATTAGCATAGACCAAGGACTGTATGGTTGGCCAATGAATTTGGTAAAATACAGTCATTGGCCATACCTCATTGGTCACATTGCGTTATAGATTACTGATTTTGAGTATAATCATTGGCCGGAGCCAAAAACTGTTTTTGATATGATTCTCACATAGTGTAGTCATAGTCAGCTAGTGTAGTCATAGTCTACAAAAGTTTCAACACGTTTGAATTAATCTTTGCAAAGATATTAGATATTTGATTTTTAAATATTGTGACGAATCACTATGTTTCCGCATAATTCACGACGTCATTGATTGGCCACCCAATTATCAATCAATATACAGACAAAATTTCAAGGTTATAATACTACTATGGTGTAGTTTTAGTAACAAAATTAAATTAAAATTCGAAATTTTTCAGTTAAATTCATCGTAACTATTCAAAAAATAATTATTTTCAACAGCCGGACATACTCCTGACCTCAACAGCTTTTCTTTTGAATTCCTCACTCATTAAGCATCACCGTTTTCACTTTATCCTGCCATTTAAACGCACTACGCTGCACTCACCTAGCTTGTCGAACATGCTGCGGAATTGTTTGCGCTTCATCCTGCATCATTTTTGTAGTGGTTTTACATGTGAGTATTCTTTTATATAATCATATTTAAATGAGGTGAGCAATCATTGGAGGGTGGGCAGTGATTGTACCATTTACCCTATTAGTTTCATGTGAAAAGTGACTACCGCAGATTTCTTAATATAAACTCCACGTTTCAAGACCCCTTGAATTCGAAAAAAAACAGGGCTTACGATAGTGTCTGTCTGGCTGTCGTCGTTGTTGTCTGTATCCATTAAAGTGCATTGTGGGTGTCAGACACCCCAAGCAATTTTCAAACTCTTATAAACCATACTTAATTCGAAAAAATTGAGTAAGTGTCGACATCTATCTTTATTTGGATACACTAACTGTAAGTTAAGTCGTTTAGCATTTTGCGTCATGCGTCAGTCTACTAGCAGCAGCTGCTGAAATCGATTTAAAAGCAAAAAATCTGTTTCATCATTTTATCATAAAATATTTTCAACTATGCAAATAAATATCTTTTTTGAAAGCACCCATGTTGCAATATTTTATAAATGAAAGTAAGCTATCACAAGAGTATAGTCATAAATTTTCAGTTTTAAATAATTAAAATTGCGTGAGTTATGAATTTTTAAGTAAAAAATCCCATTTTTCCGCTATTTTTCAATAATTTTTTCAACAAACTTAAAAT
Source organism: Andricus quercusramuli (assembly GCA_932178445.1). Taxonomy (NCBI): domain Eukaryota; kingdom Metazoa; phylum Arthropoda; class Insecta; order Hymenoptera; family Cynipidae; genus Andricus; species Andricus quercusramuli. Next base: position 109,604 of record CAKNXH010000786.1, on the reverse strand, counting down.
AAATAAATAAATTGCTATAAGTTGCTATGAAGGCAACTGTACATTATAAAAGATACCTTAAAATATATCGAATAATTTTTTTGTGACGAAATATTCAATAGGGTTTGAACAATACACGATTAAATGCGCTGGGTTGTTGAACACCCACTATGCACTTTACCGTGATTTTTACCATGTATGCACTTTAAGGGGAATACTGGATAACCTTTGAAAGACTAATCTGATTAGATTGCGCTTTGGCAACGTTTTTAGAGACCAAAAAGAAAAGTTGAGTTCGTTAACCAGCATTTTTGACCAACAGTTCTGGTTTTAACCACAACAAGAGCAACTCAAAAATCAAAGCTGACGAGCCGAAGGCAACCGGAGGAAACAGTTAATCTAGTGAACCGAGCATATTTATGTTGACACGCAAACAATAGCCAGACTTCCTTCACCATCCTGTACCAAGGCCAAGCGACAAGAGTTCTCAGTGCGCTATGCTATGCGACAGGAATGTTAATTATCACTCAGGGGGACCTATTAAGCAGGGGCTATTCACATAATCATCCCCCCCCCCACTCTACATGCATATAATATTTCTCTCTTCGATCGTCTGTTAATTAGATAACCGGTCTCATGAACATTACATATGTATGTGCATAATATACGTACGCATGTAGGATCAAGTGTATTTATTAGACTCTGATACACTTTAAACATACACACGCACGAGCGAAGATTCAAATGAGGGAGACCTTTAACTTCAAGGGCCAAAGGACTCTGGAAGAACACCACTTAACCTTTTAAAGCCTTCAGACCCCTTTAATATGATGTTTACATTACGGTAAATATATCTATAAGCATATCTTACTATGAAGAGGATGTGAAATTGAATACGTGTTTCTCCATTTTAAGAATATACTACATAAAACCTTTGTTAATTTTCACAGACTCTGGAAATAATTTGAAGTGTAGCTAAAGATTAAGAATATAAACTAAATCCCAAGATGTTAAATTCTGATTGAAAAGTGGATCAAAGCGTCGCACAATGGAGAAACAGCGAATTGAAATCCTGAGCTAAGTACACTTATCTCTTGAGATAAGCACCCTCAACAGATGCTATTTCTAGAACTCCTGGCCTCGTGTGGTCTCGGAATATGATAATGTGCATCGCAGGGACAAAGGGGCAGTGTGCTGGTACTCACGCACGTATATGGCGTAATTTTAAGGAATGTTTTGCACGCCAGTAACTGTTCGCGTTTAAATTCTCCTGAGATATGCTGAAGGCAATGCCCGAAACCGTGCTTATCTCGAGAGGTGAGTGTATGTGCTAAGTCTGAGCAAATTAATTTTTTATTATTAATCATTCTAAGAGGCACCGAACGGGGTATACTGAACTCTGTGTTGAATAACTAAGTCAACGTAACGATAATTGTTGATCTAAATTACCTCCAAGTCATTCGGTCCACCCTCACGCGAAATATCCCGTGCGGAAATATCTTCTGGCGCTGGCCTGGCCCAGATCAGACTTTCTTGTTTCCATTCTTGACACTGGCCAGATGGTCTGGCCTGGGCCTGGCCAGAAGTGTAAGGATTTTTTTGGCTTTCCGTTAGCTGGACTCGCTTTATTTTTTTAGTGACTTGGAAAAGATTAATTTTTCATTATACGTGTATTTAGCTAATCAGAGCTAAATACAGAAAGACCTGACACCAGACTGCCATGACATTTTTCCACACAGAATTAAGTCCCATTCATGCTGATAGAGTATGTCCATTAGAACCGGCCTTAAAATGTATTTGAACTCCCCGAATAGTAGATGAGGAAAACTTTCAGCGGCAAAAAAAAACAAATACCCTTAACGGAAAAATTTGTCGACTTTTTAGGAGTAGGACGACATCGGCAATTTTTTTTCTTTAAGCCTGTTCGGTTTTTCTAGCGCTAAAAGTTTTCCTCATCTAAAATTTGTTTGATTTTGTTATATGTTGTTCGGGGTGTTCAAAAACTTATTTTAAGATCGGTCTTAACAAGCACAATCCATTAGGGCGATTTTTTTGTTATTAAGAACGTTTGATTTTTTTCTTATGAACTTTTCCTCATCTCAAACTTTTTTTTATTTTTTGATATTTTATTCCGGGTGTAAAGTGCATTTTGATACCGGTAGCGATGGACTTTATTAAGGCGATTTTGGCGATTTTTTTGTTAAAGATGTTCGGTTTTTTGGCGGCAAAAATTTCCCTCATATACAATTTTTTTCATTTTCTGATATGATGTTTGGGGAGTCCAAAGACGCATTTTAAGATCGATCTCAATGGGCATAATCTATTAGGGCGATGTTTTATTATTAAGAATTTTTTTCTCAAGAACTTTTCCTGATCTACAATTCTTTTATATGTGTTCAGGATGTCCAAAGACTTATTTTAAGAATGGTTCTAATCGGCAAACTCTATTAGGATAAATTGACTTTAACCTTTGTTGTGCACACCTCTTTGAAATTACGTATTATGCACAGGGGGTATATCATACCCCAGTCACTTCAAACGTTTATTGCAGACGTGCAATTCGTTATTTTGACTCAAACAAAATTGCTGGCCATTGCTTAAAGCTTTTAAGAAAAGGCCTAATAGATGGCATTAACATTTTGTAACGTATACAAATTATAAATGATGTTAACGAAAAAAAAACGAAAAATGGACTTTTTCACTGAAAAATGCATACAAGTTTCAATTTTTAATATTTTTGAATACATTTTGCGGGATTATTTTCTTGAAGTACCACACTTTCATGAAAAAATATTAGTTTATGGCGGAGTTGAAAAAAGAATATTTATTTTTCTATATGAATTCACGCGATTTTAACAAAAATGAAAGTATTGATTATTATAAGAAATATGGGTCTATTTTCAAAATAATCGTTTTATTGGAAGAATATTGAGTCATTATCACACAAAATGATGTGAAATTATACAAATATAAAAAAATTACAAAATTTTAGGAACAAATATCAATCTACAACATCATCGAAGCCGTTGGATTCTTCGTCCACCACATGTAGCTGCTCTAGAATGGGGCGGTTTCTCAAATTATAAGTCATCTACAGACATTACAAATATATGTATTCATAAAAGAGGAAAAAAACAAGCTCTCTTCCACTATTATTCACACTATTTACGCACTAATAGGCCAAAAAAACGACAAAATAAAAGTTGAAATTATTCATGAAATTACACGTACTGTGCACATGGCGTATTTCACACCCCATAATTTCCGAACGTCAACTTTTCACCTCTGCCAAGAGCAGACAAAAGCCGGACGGGCTAAACTATGTATGGGATCTTGAAATGTTATTCCTAGACTACATGTAGACGGCAGCACAGGTCCCGATTCCCATTGTGCGGATTAGAAAAACGCGTTTGAAAATACGTTGGGGTATATCCTACCCCCAGTGCACAACAAAGGTTAAATATTTCGCGTAAGCGTGGGCCGAAGTACTTGGAGGGTGGTTCAGATCAATAAATATCTAGAATTGAGTATTCTGACATACCCAGGAGCAATACCAGAAACGATTATCTATTAATGAACAAAGGTGTCAAAATCGTACCCTTGACCAGGTACAATAAAAATGTTTAATACAGCTAATTGATTGATTTATTGATATTTTTTACTATGAGAATACTCAATTGAATATGTAAGTTTTATTTTTGAAAACTGATGCAGTTAAATGCTGTTGGATTTTTTCCAGTCTACTGTAGGGCGGTTTCCCTACAAAAATTTACAAATGTTTCAATGTTCATCCAACACCCTTATTAAAGCAATACAATTCAAAGATTGAAAACGAAAATGTCAACTTTTGTGGAAACATATATACAAATTTACAACGTATTTTCAACATGAAATAATGCTTTTTTTGATTTGTAGAGTTTTCAATTTGTAATCGTAAGCAATATTAAAAGCTCAAAATTTCCTGTCATCAACTTCATTTTTATCGCTGAATGAAAGGTTTCTTGAGAATTGTAGCGATTTTTAACAAATAAATAAAGAGTATTTATTGAAAAAAATAGTACAGATTCTAATTGTCTTAAGGTGGGCATTTTTTCCGGTTCGCAAAAAGTTTTCATAGTCATTGAAATTAAAAAATTCAAACTCTCAAAGGGAATTTTTTTTTCATTTGAAGTAGTCAAAACTGAACTGCAAATTGAATCACTTAAGAGTAAAACTCGTTTGGATTTAAGGCTTCTCAAATTGAGCTTTAAAATGTTTGTATTCAAACGCTCAATAATTGGCATGTATAAAAACAAAGCTTTCAACACTTTCCAAACGAATAATTTTGAATTAAATTCCATTAAGCTCGGCCATTTCCTGTCTAATTTCTCTTCTTATTTCCTCCAACCTTTTCTCCTGCTTTTCTTCATACATCCCCATTACTTCTATCATCATTTAGCGCGTTTCTTTCAATCTTTCCATTTTTGGATTTTTCAAGCTTGCCCCTATAACTTCCTTGTCTTCACTGCTTCCCCGCTCCTCTTTCTTCCTTTTAAAGAATGCCTCAATTGATCCCACGCTTTTCGCCCTCAATCTATCCTTTTCTACTGTTTTACGATATTTTCCCCTTGCCCTGCTTTCTTTGTTCTCCCCTTTCGGTGTACTAAAAACTTCCTGATCCAAATCCCTGCTTTCCTCACAAGTGTTCGCTCCGCTAGCCATGAATCCAATTCAAACAATCCCGCCTTCTATCGTTCTCTGTCTCCATCTACCGTCGCGTCTACCTGCCTCGCCTTTCTCCCTGTCAACCCTGCCCTGCTACGACACGCTACGACCAACCTGGTCCTCCCACCCTGTCACAAACCTCAAACCCACCTAACCTCAACTTCCACACAAATCTGTCTTGATTCCCAAAAATATCCTCACCCCCTTGTCAATCTTTCAATCTCTCAATCAATCCCTCACAAACGAACCCTTCTACACACATCCACAATCCACTCACCTCCAATTTCACCACAATTATCAGAAAAACTCAGCACCAAATTTCACCACTGCCATACACTTTCACGCGGGAAACGGAAGTCAACTAAACTAGTTGAACATTTGTTTCTTGGTAGAAAACTAATCCACTTGGTTCAAAATTCATCATTGTAGATTGAAGATTCATGTATTTTTGCGAAAATTCGTCTTTTGGATTAGAAAATTAATTTTATTTGTTAAAGATTCATCTTTTTGGTTCAAAACTCAAATATATTTTTAAAAATTCGTTTTTCTTTTGCATTTGATTCAACTGATTGAAGATTCGTCTTTTGGTAAATAGTTCATCTTTTATGGCAGAAAAGTCATCTTCTTTGTGTAAAAATACATTTTTACATTTTTCATTAATTTCATTTTCTTGATTAAGTATCCAACTATTTGTTTCAAAGTTCAACTATTTTTTTTGAAAATTTAAATATTTTTATAAAAATTTCACTATTTGAAAGAAGATTTAACTATTACTACAATGTTAAAAAATTATATTTTTGGGTTTAAAATTCAACCTTTTTGTAGATAATTCGCCTCTCTCTCCTCAAAATTGAACAGCTTTTCAAACAATTTATATATTTTGTTAAAAATGTGTCTTTTTTGGTAGAACATTAATCTTCTTGGTGAAAAAATACATCTTTTTGGTTGAGAGTTTCACTATTTAGTTGAAAAATAATATTTTTTTATAAAAAGTTCAACTACTTGGTTGAAAGTTACACTACTTTGTTAAAATTTTTTTCAAGATTCATCTCTTTGTTCAAAAAATGCATACTTTATAAGTAGAAAATTGAACTATTTGGTAGAAAATTAATGTATTTTGGTAAAAATTCGTCTTGAGGGTTAGAAAATTAATTTTGTTTGTTGAAAATTCATCTTTTTGATTGAGAATTCGACTATTTTGTTAAGAAACAGTTTTTTTTTGGTTGAATTCAACTGGTTCAATGTTAGTCTTTTGATAGCAAATACATATTTTATGGTAAAAATGTCATCTTTTATGATTGATAATTCATCTTTTTGGTTGAAGATTCAATTGTTTTTCTAAAGCTAATCTTTTTGGATTAAAAATTCAACTGTTTTGTGGAAAAAAAGTTTTGTTGACTTGAAGATTAACTTTTTTGGTGTAAATTAATATTTGCGGCACGAGGATTCAAGTTTTTTATTGAAATTTCGTCCTTTTGTATGGAAAATTCATCTTTTATGGTAGAATTAAGTCATCTTTCTTGGTTTAAAAATCATCTTTCTTGGTTTAGAGTAAACTTTTTTTGTTGAAAATTCAACTGTCTTCTTTGCTGAAAAAATTAACTGTTTGGTATAAAGTTCAACTTTTTTGTTTAAAATTTGCCATTTTTGATTAAAAATTAATCTCTTTCTTAGAAAATCTTGAAATCTTAGAAACTAAAAGTGTTTCATATTGAATACAATACGTTATTTACAATAATTTTATTTAAAAGATTTTATTCTCTTATTTTTGTTTAATTTTTAATTAATTAATTAATAATATATATAATATATAATAATTTTTAATTTGTTCAATTTAATTAATTTTGTTTACTTGTTGTTAAAAATCACCCTGCTTCCCCGGTTTTAAAAGAGATTTTTGGGCTACATTACTTTTCCGAGGGGGAGGGTGGGTACTACAAAATTATGGTGGTCAATGAGAGGGAGGGGAGAGTCCAAAATAGCCCAAAAACTGTAACGTAGTTTGTGGACGATTCATAAATAATTATAGTACTAATGAAATACTTCACTTTACTTTAGAAGCCTATACTATATGTATATGTGTATGTCTTTCTCTCAGTTTCTACAGTAACAATTCACTTGACTTTCCTTTTTTTTTGAGGGAGTGATACGTAACCCACAATCGTCATATAGAAAATGAGCAGTTTTACATCTACGTCAAAAATGATTGGTAAACAAAGTCTTAGTCTAGCCATGAATTATTGAAATATGTGCATTACACGTATTCTAATTTGTGGTTTCAGTTTGGAGTGTACCACTATGAAAATGAGAAAAAGGTGTGTGCCTGTAAAATACGTATTGTTTGTTCGCCTAAAGGATAATTATATAAATATAGCAATCAAGCAAAAGAGATTATTACAATAATTTTCTTCCAAAATTACTTTCGCTATCGCTGGAGGCGTGTAGAGAATTTGACTCTAACAATTAATTTTTTTGCAGTTTTCAGGGTCTACAATTAACTGAAAAGTGTCTGGTTTTGTAGATACTATTAGCGAAAACGGAAAATTAGTAAGGCTGTAAACTCCTGAGTAATTTGCAATTAGATTTACCGCGATTGAATACATACATATATTTGATGACACAAAATTGGGGCCAATGCGGTTATTGCATGGATTGTAGATATATCTTTAAAATTTTGGATACAATTGAAGAAATATTTTTAAAAGTTCCGAATTCTTAATTTCTAAGAAAAAATATATATATTTATCGAAAAGTATCAGAAGCCCTTCTCAAATAACTCTAGGTGAACAAAAATGTGTAAATGTGACTAATGTGCATTAGTAATGTAATTAATATTCTTTTGGATTAAAGAGAATTCAAAAACATTCGAAGAAATTTATGAGAATTCCATGTGAACTTTAACCAATTCAGGATAAATCCATAAGACTTCAAAAGAATGCAAGTTTAATCCAAAAGAATTCAAATGAATTGAAAAAATTACAAAATTCAGTTGATTTCAGTTAAATTGGATTGAATTTAAAGCAATTTAAGGGAAATGAGAAGAATTCGATAAATTTCATGAAAATTCAAGGTCAATTAAAAAAAAAACAAGTTAATTGAAAAAATTCAAAAATAGCTTAAAAGAATTTAATTCACTAAGTTTGAAATGAGTTTAAAAAATTCAAATCTTGAGATCATACGAAATTCCTCACATCTTATGACTACATTTTTTGAAATATATCAAAATATTACAAAACTTCATGCAATTCTATGAAACACGATATTCCCTATAATCTCGGAAAATTGTTGATATACCTTGAGAGCTTTTAAAATCCCTCAAAAAAATTATTGAAATCCTCAGAAATCTTTAAAATCCTTTGGAATACCTTCAAACTATTAAAATACATTACCAATTTTTTAGAATCTTTTCAAATAGCCTAAAATATTTCAAATTCTTTGAAATATTTTGGAATTTCTTGAAACTTTTAAAAGCTCTTGAAAATTCTTCGGAATTTTCATGAACATCCTAAAATGTTTAATGAGTGTGTAGAAGTTTTATAAAACCTATATATTGTTTGGCTGTTTGTACAAAAGTTCAAAATTTCTCGATACATTCCTCATAGAAATAAGATTTTACACTTCATTTTTTTCTCGTTATCGAGACCAAGCTACAAGTTCGTGACTTTTTTACGGGCAAATTTTTCACGTGTAATTATGCATGTGGTCTTTTTTATATTGATGAGCTTAGAGTAACCTTTTCATAAAATGAACCAAACGTTTTAAGGAATTGAAAGCGTGGAATGCAGACTCACTGGTAGTGGGTCACTGGCAAATCGGAGGAAGAAAATGGTAGTCGATTGAAAGGATCGATCAATTGCGGGATCGGCAAAACGACGAACTAGGTATGGTTCGTGTTCCAAGAAGTCGTGATGGTTGTTTGGATTTAATGTTTGGCATTCGTTTTTCTCTGCAATTCGACCCAGTAACTATCGTTCTACACGTAATATGCAAAGTCTTAGATAATCCTTCTCTGTAATTTCGCTTTGGAGACACTCGTGGTAAAAAAAAAAAGATGAATTTCTATTATATACCAAATTATATTAATTTTTGCTGAAATACAATTTTTTTACTCATTTTTCAAGAATTTGTTTACAATAAATCCAGGACTCAGTATTTCCAGAATTTTGTTTTCACTCTTACGAATCCGAAAGTATTTACAAGATCTTTAAACACTCAATATCTCCAACGGTCAATCTTAAGAAAAAGAGAAAAAATGAAACGCAAGTGTCATTTGACCCTTTCCAATTCTGCCCTTTGTCCCCAAAAATCAGTCGATCTGTAGCACTCTCAGAAGTCAGTCGTTTATTTAAAAACAGGGAAAGAACTGAATACAAAATATAAAGTTTTAAAATTTGCATTATTTTTCTATAAACTCTTTTTATGTGTGCAGTTTTATTCAATAAAAGATTTTATAACCGCGTAACCAATGTGAAACTTGGAAACAGACAGGAAATGGAAGACTCTACAACCTGTTTAAAAAAAAAGATGAGTTTTCTATTATATACCAAATTATAATAATTCTTGCTAAAATACAATTTTTTTCCCCTCATGTTTGGATAGGATGAGAGGGGGGGGGAGCGAATCTTCAAATACTTTAAGTCCTCTTTGTCGGATTTAAAGAACTCTAGTACTCTCAGAAGTCAGTCGTTTATTTAAAAATAGGGAAAGAATTTTTAAAAGAAAATTTTCAAAAGATTTTAAAAGAAGTTTTAAAATTTTCATTATTTTTCTATGAACTCTTTTTATGTGTGCAGATTTTAGAGGTCGGCCGGCAATCGGCAAATGGGAGCATATCAACTCCTATCTAATAAAACGCTGCTTAAGGCTGATGACCTTCTCAGCATAAATCACCCACCTATTGAGACTCTCGGCTTCCTTTCTCATGTCCTTATCCCCCCGCCCCCCCCAGTAACAGAAGTTTTGGTGGGACTGACGTTACAGCTTGACTCCACCATAAGACAAATCACTGCTTAATTCGGACATGATTTCGACTCGCAAAACAAATCTCGCGCATACAGGTGATAGTTGGGAGTACGATCTAAACATGAATAATACAAACAATAAAGTAGCCTCGGAATGGACTGAAACTCGGATTGACGAAAAGCATGGACACGGTAAACGTAAAGGTCGTGTTTCGGGCGATGAATGGAGACTGGGTGTTTGGAATGCTAGAGGATCTTAAGATATATCTTAAGATATTAATGATCTTAAGATAAGAGAACTACGAGAAACTATGCACGTTAGGAAACTAAATATTCTTTGTGTACCTGAGACGATGAGAAAGGGTTGCGAATTTAGAAACATAGGAAATGGGGTGTTGAAAGGCGGTTGTGAAATATGGTCAGGAGTAGATAGCGAATCGCATCGTAGTCAAGGGGTCGGTTTAATTATGAATGAAAAAGCAAGTCAGCATCTCATTGAGCATAATTTTGTATCACCCAGATTGCTGTGGGCTAGAATGAAGGTAAGAATCAGAAGATTATTTATCATAGCGTGCTACGCACCAGTTGATAGCGATTCGAGGGAAGTTAAGGACGCCTTCTGGGACACTCTAAATGATACAATAAGTATTTGCGATCAAGGTGAAAGAATAATTCTGCTAGGAGATATGAACGGATGGGTCGGTTTCCAACGTCAGGATACAGATACAGAAAGGGTGCTAGGTAATTTTGGAGATCCAACAAGAAAAAATTATAACGGGGAAAAGCTAGTTAGCTTATGCTTAGAAAAGGGCCTATTCATTACAAATACTTGGTTTAGACATAAAATGGTCCACATGTACACCTGGCGTAAAGGAAATAGCCACAGCATAATTGACTTTGTTATTGCGGATGAAAGATTAAGAGAACTAGTTAAAGATACAAGAGTCATGAGGGGTTCCGAATGCAATTCTGATCATTACCTTTTAGTCTGCAAAATAAACTTAGGGCGGGGATGGAGAACAAAGAAAATAAAGGAAACGAAACAAACACGAATAAAAATTGAAAATTTACAGAGACAAGAAGTGCAAACAGAGTTTAAAAAGAGGTTAACTGAAAGCATAGATAGGGCAACGTGGGAAGCGCTTATAAGCAATAAAGATATAGAGGGCGCGTGGAATTTATTACGGGATGTCATTGTCAAAACTGCGACCGAAATATGTGGTACGGCGGTTGTAGGAAGAAAGTCTGGCGATGCGTGGTGGAACGATGAAATCGCGGCAGCCCAAAAAGAAAAGAAAGAAGCGCACAATAAAACGCTGAACATGACAGGCCTTAGCGATGAGGAGAGAACTAGACTTAAAAATGATTACAGACACAAAAATAGGAAAGTTAAACGACTAGTCAAAGAGAGTAAAGAGAAAATCAGAACAGAAGAAGAGAATAAAATAAAAAACTGCTTTGAAGGAATTATGAAACTATTATATAAGCAGTTGAAGGAAAGTAAAAGTACAGAGTTTGCTAGCATGAGAAACAGCAAAGGCGAAATGCTATATGATATAGACGGAATAGTAGACGCTTTGAAAGAGTCTTTCAAAGAACTATTGGGAGGTGAAGATATCGGACAACAAAACTGCGACATAGAAGATAATGCATTAGAAAACCCAATTGAAAAAGTCTGTGTCACTGAGATCAGAGATATAATTAAGAGCTTGAAAAACGGTAAGGCTGCGGGTATAGACAATATTAGCGCTGAAATGCTTAAATACGGTGGCGAGTACATACCTCACAGGTTGTGCGAATTAATAAATTTATGTATCGAAACGGGAGAAGTCCCAGACGATTGGAGAAAAGCGATTATCGTACCAATATACAAAAGAAAAGGAGATAAAAGCAACTGCAGTAATTACAGAGGTATCAGCCTACTAAGTACCGTAAGTAAAATATACTCAAAAATACTTATCCGTAGGGTAATGGAAATTACAGAAGAGAAAATATGGGAAGTTCAAAGTGGATTTATGCCAGGAAGATCATGTACAGATCAGATATTTAGCCTAAGACAGGTCGCAGAAAAAAGTTTGAGAGTAGGAAAGAAAGTCTTCTGTGCATTTATCGATCTAGAAAAAGCATTCCTTAAAGAGTATGGAGTGAATGGAGGGCTCCTACAAGCAATAAAAACAATATATACAGGTAGTAAAGCGAGTGTAAGGGTAAATGGGAAAAAGAGTGAATGGTTCGATATTATGTAAGGCGTGAAACAAGGATGCGTTATGTCCTCGTGGCTATTTATCATATTCATGGATAAGTGTCTTAGAACTGCCCTCTTCGACGAAAAAGGTGTAGATCTCGAAACAGTCAAGGTACGTGGGTTGGCTTTCGCAGATGACAAGATTGTTATGGCAGAATCAGTCGAAGACTTGCAAAGAATGTTGAATAAACTTAATACAAGCATGAAGAACATGGACCGACTGTACTATACGGTAGCGAGACATGGACCTGTCAAGAAAAGGACAGGAGTAAAATCAACGCGATCGGCATGAAACCTCTGCGCATAATATGCGGGAAAACACTGATGGAGAAAGTACGAAACGAGACAATCCTAAAGGTAAAGTAAATGGCAGAATGCCCAGAGGTAGACCACCGAAAGAATGGTTAGAATCTGTGAATGAGACACTAATACGAAGAGACATAAGAAGCCATAGAAATACAAGAGCCTGCATACAAAAATGCATGGACGTGAATGAAGCTAGAGTAGTATGCCAGGACAGAAATATGTGGCGACAAATAGTTTATAAACAGAGTGACAATAGAGTGAATGATGCCTGAAACAAAGACCTTGGATACTAATGGGCCCAAGTGGGGAACCATACATAACAATTTTGTGAGGCTCCTCACTTGGGGTGATCGCTAGAGAGATTGATCAGCAACCTGGGTCGGAGCAGTGTTGCGGAGTGAACGTGTCATTTATATAAATAACACGAGAACTCCAGATCAATCTAAAACATCTATACATAACACCTACATACCCACTCACCCTATACCCATATACCGATCAACCTCATACCTATATACCTATTTCACTACTTTCCAACCGAGCAAGTCACGCCTACCCCTGAAGGGAAAAGGCTTAATGGTATAATAATAATAATAATAATAATAATAATAATAATAATCCACTCTCCGCTAGTCATCTCTGATGTATAGCAGTTTTTTATTCTTTCCGAAATTTATCCATTTCAATACCATTCACACAAAAAGATAAGAAAATCGTCGAGGAGAATAGAGGGAAGTATTTCCACTTGATTATCTTTCAAAACTAACTAAATTTATAAACAAGACCCGAATCGACTAGAAGGCTTAAAAAAGGTTATATTAATCGCATGAAATTATAAAGAATGTTGCATGGAATTTTTTATCAGATCCTGAATGTCTGAACAAAGGTCATTTAGCTTAAAGGATTCTGCATCTGGGTTTAAAATATTTCTTTCCGAACTGTTAAACTATTAAACTTGTCATCTTGGATTATTTTCAAGTGAGAGAAGTTTATAATTTACATGCCATTTGAGTTTCCTGAACATTTATTTTAAACATTTTAAACTTTAAATTAATCAACAATCAAGGCTTCTATTTTGAGACTGTACAGTTTGAATATGAATCACATCCACTCAGCAAAGCCATCGTGGATTATAAGATTATCAGTCACACAACAAATAGTTAAAAAAAAATAATAATAATAATTTTCAGGCGAAAAGTCGAATTTTTTGTATACAGTTGAATTTTAAACAAAAAAGTTCATTTTCAACCAAAAGAGATGAATTTTCAACCGAAATGCAAAATTTTTCACCATAAAAGATAAATTTTCAATCCATAAGCAGGAATTTTCTATCCAAAAAGACGAATTTTAAATAAAGCAGTTACATTTATGGTCAAAAAAGATAATTTTTCAACCAAATAATTAAATTTTCAACCAAATGGTCTAATTTGCAAATGAAAGAGATTAAAACTTATCAAAAAACAGTTGCATTTTCAACCAAATGGTAAACTGTCAAGCCAAAAAGACGATTTTTTTAGAAGACAGTTAAATTATGAGCCTGAAAAATTAAAAACGAATTTCCACCAAAATAGATAAATTTTGAACCAAGTGCTGGAATTTTCATGGCAAAAAGATGAAGATTTTAGAAAACAGATAAATTTTCAACAAAAAAGTTCATTTTCAACCAAAAACGATGACTTCTCTACCATAAAAGAGAAATTTTCGACCACAAAAGATGAATTTTGAAGAAAATAATTAATTTTCCAACCAAATAGTCGAATTTTTAACAAAAAGAGGAATTCTTCAAAAAGGGGGAATAGGGGACATAGTATGTGGACTGTAACTGAACTTGAAATCAATTGATTTTGAGCGTTTTCGACTTAAAAATGTCCAACTTCGGGTCTATAATGAGTATGGCTAAAATATCGCATACAATATGTGTTCATTTGTTTGTAAATATATTATAGCAACGGGATGAAACATAATACATCGTGAATGACAGATCGTCCGTAAATTAAAAAATTTCGTGATATAAATAATTTCTTGAGAAAAATGTGCAACGAATATTATACGCGAGTGTAATAAAGAAGCTACTTGATTAATTCTTTAAGTTTCAACAAAATTTGTTCCATATTTATCTCATGAAATCTACTTCGGAGTTAAAATTTAACCGTTCAGTTTTTCAACTATATGGAGATTCCTTAAATCAAAAGATGTATATGTATAATAGGGTGGCTCAAAAACACTTTTTTTTTAGAGGGCAACGATCCGCCCATTTTGTTTCAAATCTGAAAAAAGAAAATCCCTAACTTTTGTTTTTTCGTTTTTTTTTTATTTAAACTGCTGCCGGTTTTGACTTGAAGTTTCCCATGTAAAATGCATGTGGAAAAATCACTTTTTTCAGTTTTTGGAATAATTGTTTAGGGTTTGAAAAACTGTGACGAGAAAGTATAGAGACTTGTAGAGAATTATCCAACGAAGAATTTCATGTAACGGACACATGGGCTTGACGCCCCAAACACACCCCTACGAGTCCCTGAAAACTACCCTTAAATCCAAAAATATCAATTCTTCATAAAAACGACCTTTTGAGCACTGTATTCTCATCTTTTTTTTACCTTATATGTCCCTTAACGATAATAAACTGCCTGTTCAACAAATTTTTGGAAAACACATTTTTTTAGACAAATGGAATTTGTGTTAATATTTAAAAATTAATTAATCAATGTTCTTAAATATTCCACTAGACTAACAATAATGATTTTCACGAAGAAACAAAATTTGAAAAACACATTGTTAATACAAATTCCAATTGTTTCAATAATCAAAAATTAATCAATTATTGTTAATAAATATTACACTAGACCAATAGTAATAATTTTTAGGAAAAAGGCGAATTTTCGAAAACAAAAATTATTAAAACAAATTCCATTAGTTTAAATATCTGAAAATTAATAAATTATTGCTAATAAATATTCCAGTAGACCAATAGTCATAATTTTGAGGGAAAAAACGAATTTTCGACAAAAATTATTCAACAATACATTAAAAATTCGGAGAAAGACGAAAAAAAGTAGATTCATCGCATTTTTTTTAAATTCGAAAAAATTAAAAAAAAGTCATGCAATCCGAGCCCTGTATAAGTTCGAAACTCTCAAATTAGGAATCAACTTTTTCGGTGGTAACACGCCGTAAATCTATTTTCTCAAGAGACATGATTTCTCTCTTATGGGGAAAAAACTGCCATAAATTTTCTTTAATTTTCCAAAAATTGTTTAAGGGTTCCGCTAGGCCACTTGAGGTCTGAAAATAAATTTTCTCAGTTCAGCTCTAGACTATTAAGATATTAATACAAATATAAACAAAATATCTATTGGGCCAAATAATGTAAAATTTTGACTGTAGGTGCCCGGTAATATTTCTCTTGATATTTTTCATAAGAGATTGATTTTTCACCTATGCGCACTGATGAACTATTGGCCTGTTTAACGTAACATTGTAACTGCAAGTGTGCAGTACAATTTAAAAAAAATATGTTCGAAGAATTAACAATATAATCATCAGTTTTTAAAACGGTATAGATTTCTTCATATAAAATGAAATCATTAACGTCCTTATGGTCTACTCGTAAACAACATTCTGGCTATATGTATGTCACGTCCAGCGACTATTACAAAATAATTATTGTTATAATTATTGTTATTGTTGGCGATAGTTATTATTTGTTAATAAATAATTAATAGATGATAATTGATTATCAATAATTTATAATAATTAATAATAATTATTCAAAAAACAAATGTTGGGTTTTTGAACCTTTTAAATTTAATTGCTTATATAAAACAACATATGTATATATTATGTATAAAGTTGCTTATAAAGTTGTTTTATTCATTATGTACATATTACACAACGAAATTTTCCAAGGAAAATTTTGGTAATTATTATTTTTTTTTACAATCTTCTTCTCGGGTGAACCCGGTTTTTCATCATAGTCACGGACTAAGTCAAGTGATTGATGTATAAGGATGTTAGAAGTTAATACAATACGATGTCTGAAATCTTCAGCGCTGATGTTGTAGGTACAAAATTACAAGCATGGTGTAGTTTGCAGTTTTTCTTTACAGTTTTTATCCTTTCACAGCGGCCGTGAGTATTGGAGGTGACAACAGTCGCCTCTGGATGCTTTCTTAAAGCTACCATGGAATTTATTATTATTATTATTTAGAGAATTTGTAGGCTCCGGAAGCTTCGATCATGCTTCCTTAAAGAAACCAATCACGAAGCTACTGGAATGTGTACGTCATCCGCTTCTGCTCCTTCTGTCCTAGAAGGTAAGCAAGAGCGGGAAATTTACGCGTGATAACATCGGGCAACACTGTTCCTTGGAGTCAGGTCTCTAGCCGCGGATGACCTTACGCGGCAGACAAGAGAGTTGGAGATGAAGGTTTCACCTGTGGATACTTTTTTAGAGCTACCAATCTTTGAAGAATTTAAGAGGAACAGTGTTGACGGACCAGATGGAGTGATCCCAGGAGAACCGCCTTTTGCATCCGGTTCACGATGAAATGAGCCTGACGCTGGCAAGCCGGAATATTGTTGAGTTGGCTGATAAATGAAGCTTTCATACCTCCAAGATAGCCGAGTATGAGAATTATAAGATGGACTTTATAGCCTTGGTACAGCCTACTCAGCTCGAAAAGAAGTGCTTGATATTTTGCTCGTTTTTCTCCCTCCTTTGCCGTGATATTACAATCGGCTGGTGCCGAGAATTCAATCACGTAAATAATCTTGTTCTTCAGATCTTGGAGGACAATATCAGGCTTCGTAACACTGATACGTTGAGTGGTGGAGAATGAGAAATTCCAGTAGACCTTACACTGATCATTCTCCATAAAGGACTCGAGTTCCCCCTGGGCGTACGGCAAGACGGGCAATAGATCAACACCATAGAAGTGCCTAAGATGGTAATATAACACTTTCAGAGCCACATTGTGTCTCTCTATGTACCCGCAGCGTGCATATTTAGAGCATCCATTGAGAACATGTCCAAATGTTTTTGGATCTTGCTTATACGCTCGGCAGTTGGTATCGCTGACAGGTACAATCATCATGCGCTCGCGGTAAACTAAGGGGTCTATAACGCCGTCTTGACAGGCAAAAAGAAATCCCTCAGTCTCCGATCTTAATCCAGCAGACTTGAGAAACATGTTGGACAGACCCATCGAGAGCTCTTCTCTACGTATGATGCCGTAGAACTTATCATGAAGGGGTTTGTCAGCATGTTCTCTTAGTAGGAGCGTATGTTCTGCTTCCTGTATACGACTTTTGAGCACCAGAGGTGTTAGTGATGCTAGGCCATGTGTAGTGTCGCTGGAATTAAATGGGAGGTCAAGCTCCTCTGCGGCCCTATCTGCTGCATGGCATAGAAACGCCGCAGCATTGGCCACTTCATGTTGATGTACGAGTCGCATAAGGGAATCCGTGCTTTTTAGAACTGAGCAGGCTGTAGCCAGAACCGACCTTCGATGAAGACACTCTAACCTTAGCAAGCCTCTACCCTCTTTATCGCGAGGGAGATATATTCGAGGTAAGGAAGATGTAGGATGAAGATTTCGTTGTATTGTCATCATCTTTCGTGTGCTTCGATCAAGTTGCTTTAACTCATCAACGTTCCATTTTACTGCACCAAACGTGTAGAGCAGTGTAGGAACGGCCAGCATATTGGTCGCCTGGATCTTATTCTTTCCAGATAATTCGGAAGCCCAAATTTTCCTGAGATTTTGGCAATGCCTTTTTCCAAGGGCCGTTTTTAAGTTATGCACATTTTGGGTTTTCGCTTGCGGTATTCCAAGATATGTATATGTTTCTTCAATACCAAGATGTTGAATGGTATTTCCGCCCATGAGTTAAACATCCTGATCGTCACGGGATGATGTAGTTTCTAGTCTTCCTTGGTGTAGGTGGACGCAAGCACATTTGTCCAGTCCGAAACTCATGCCAATCGCTTTAGAATATCTATTTACCGCCTCTGCAAGGATGCTAAGGTCCTTTTTTGAGGAAGCAAAGAGTTTAAGGTCGTCCATGTATAAAAGGTGGTTGACCTTATATTCTCTTCTGTTCGGCGAGCCTCATAGGTATCCAGAGCTTTTGCCTCGGAGCACAATAGATAGAGGCAAGAGGGAGATGCAGAAAAGTATCGGACTTAGAGAGTCTCCTTGATATCTCCCTCCTTATATGTCCCTTATATTATATGTCTATATTATATTATCACAGAAAAAACGGAAGATAAACTTTACATCGATTTCCGACGAAAGTTTCACTGCAACAAAAATTAACCTGGTCGAATAAACTTTACATGAAATTCAGATAATTTCGTGTTTTTAAACCATCTCAGAATAATTTGGCAGTTGTTTGTCAGTACAGAAAAGCGTCTTCTGCTATGTAGTTCACAGCAGTGCAAAGAACAGTGTGAAGTATGGATGGAATTGGTCTGGAAATGAGGACACGAGATTTTTAAAAACATTGCACTTATTACCATTCCATTTTTAAAATAATTGCACTTATCGCGGACGAATGGTTATATATTTTGTATGACTGTCAATAAATAAGCACTCGAAAACATTCTAAAAAGTCGCCATATTTACTATTACCTTAACCATAATTCACAAGTTATGAGATATGAATTTCCGTTTTGAAAGTTTCGAGATCCGTCGGTGTTGCAGTTCAATATAAAAGCCTTTTTATACGAAGTAAAATTTCAAAGCTAAAAGATAATTTCTGAACAACTACAACTCCTATCGGCCTTAATTCATGCTTCAAATTATTATTATTTAACATTTCATTTTTTGAATAATTTTTTGAACTCAGAATTTTTGTTACGTATGAGGCCACCCTGAGTCGTAAAATTTTATTTTAAAAAGTTATTAAATAAATATTTATCAAGAATATTGAATGTGGATTGAAAATCCTAATTTTGTACAGTAGATAACATTTTATATTACGATAATATTGATGGAAAGGAATCTTTGATTCTATCAGGTATTTCAGGTTACGTGGGTGAAATCAAAGATGTCTGCAAGCTGAGGGACAAAACTTTATTTCTTTCAAATCTCAGAAAAAAATGGTTTTTCACCATGAGTGTATTTGGATATTATTTTTTATTTTCTGGAAACTATTCAATTAGATTATAAAATCCATAAAAAATGTGTAATGATTTTATTATTAAATTAAATAGCTTTCTCGAAATGAAAAATGTATGCAAATACACTTATCTTGAGAAATCGGGAAGACTGAAAAATTCTCGAGACTGTAAAATTCCTGAATTAAAAAATCTCCGAATAATTATATTACCGAATTGGAAAATTCCCGAATAATAAAATTCCTGACATAAAATTGCCGAATTCTTGAATATCCAAATAACTAGAAAATTCCCCAATTATAAAATTATTATAAAATTCTTATAAAATTCCCGAATTTAGACAAATGAAAAAATTTTTTCATGAATATTATTTATTTATTAAAAATACAATGATCAAATATTGTTATCAAAAAAATTGTAATGTTTGAAGTTCTTGAAATTACTGCGTGAAACTTAAACAACAATTATTGAGAAAATATATTTTTGGATGAAAATTTTTGGACGACTGAAAAATTCTACAAGATAAAGTTCATGACTCTTTGAAATTTCCGATTTGGGAATTTTCCGAATAATACAATTTTTCAAAATGTAATAAACTTCCCTAACTGGAAAATTCCCGAAAAAAAATTTCCGAATAGCTTATGATATTATCAAAATAGGAAATTCCTGACAGTTTATAATATTACCGAATTTGAAAAATTCCCGATAGAAAATTGCCGAATTATAAGATATCCGAACTGGAAAATTCCTGAATTATAAAACTCCCGAAACAATGGAAAAATGGGTTTCAATCAATATTATTTATTAAAAATACAATCATCAAATATTTGTATAAGAAATATATTTTTTTCTGATCAAAGTTTCTAAAAGTATCGTTTGAATTCAAAATAAAAATGATTGAAAAAATATATTTTTGGATGAAAATTTTTGGAGGATTGGAAAATCCTAAAAAATAAAATTTCCGAATAATATAATTCCCAAATAATGAAATTCCCGAATAAAAAGTTCCCAAACAGTTTATGATATTAGAGAAATTGAAAATTGCCAAATTATAAAATATACGAACTGGAAAATTCTTGCATTATAAAACTCCCGAAACAATAAAAAAATTGTTTTCCAATCAATATTATTTATTTCTTAAAAATACAATAATCAAATGTTTTTATAACAAAAAAATATTTTTCTTCTTCAAAGTTTCTAAAATTATTGTATGAATTTAAAATAACAATATTTGAAGACAATTTTCATCCAGAAATTTTTTTTTTCCAATTATTTTTATTTCAAAGTTAAACCATGATTTTAGAAACTTTAAACATTAAAAATATTTTTTTTCTTGATAAAAATATTTCATTATTATATTTGTTTAAATTCTAATGCTCGAACCTGTGATAACTTTAGTACATCGTCAACACTACTTTTTGTTTAGAATTTCGTTGAATATGAATTATGTACTTTCATCCAATATATGGTATGCATAATTATTCTTTCGAATTTTTTCATCTCAAAAAAACTTCTGCTAACTTGAATAAAGAGAGTCTAATTACCATATAAGTGTTATTTAATTGCACGTATTTGTTCATTTTATTTTGTGAACAAAATTGGTATTTATAATTTATTTTTAAATACCTGTCTTATTGCTGTATGAATTCTCGTAATTTAAAAGAATTTTCGAACCGATTTGAATATTTTAATTTGGTTAAACTTTTAAATTAGGCATGAAGATCCTGCATTTCAATTTGGTTATAGATTTCAGAACATAGTGACATTTAATTCATAAAACCATTTTCTTGTCTTGTCTCGATATTCAGGACGCCTAGTCCAATATTTTTCTTAAGCTTGGCTAGTCATCCCGAACTTTCGGAACGACCGCAGTCCATCATCTTTTCTAACTCTCCCAATTTTTCGGGGTGACTAGATGCAGCCTTAAACTTAAATTTATGCTGAAATAAATTAAGGATGCAACTTATTTATCATATTAGAAATCTTATTATTGTTTCCAGTTTGTTTCCGAAATCTGTATCCAAAATAACCCCGAATCAATCTGAACAAATCCGAAAAAAGTTTTACATTTCGTTCGATCGAAATCGGTCAAAAATTGATCTGGTTCAATTCGAACCAAATTTTCAATCCAAATGAATCGGAATCAATCCGAGTTCGGATTGAATTGGATTCATTCGGATTGAAAATCGGTTTGTCAATCCGAGTTCAGATTCATTCTGATTGCAAATTTGGTTCGTACTGATTCGAATTGGAAGTTCGTATGGAGTCGCATTAATTTTTAACCAATTTGGATCGAACGAAATTGAAAACTTTTTTTTGGATTGGATCTAATACAGATTTCGGATTGTTTCGTTTATGAATTCCTACCCAAAACTTTCGGGTACATGTCTTACTGCAGATTCAAAATCGAGTAGTTAATTTCTGTTAGCCTCAAGAGCAGCAAATTCTGTCAGCCCAATGGCGGCAAATACCTAGATCCGCCACTGAATGAATGTTCCAACTTCAAATATAATTCGATTCCTAATTTTTGGTTTTGATTCTAACCTACAATACCGACTGTGGCAGGAAGCATATGTAAAGTATAATTATTTTTAAAATAACAATTAGGTAAGTAAAAAGTTGTTCTAAATCTAGTGTCCTGATTTATAGCTTTTCAAGTTTTCACGTATACTTTGCCGTTCTTCCATTGCTGCGAAGCACTGCGAAGGACGTAGCAGACGACAGCTTTTATTCCATCGTAAGATAAACTTTCGCCAAATATCATGTAATCTTTAACAGCTGAACATTTTACATGCAACAAAATTTATCTTCAGTTTTTTCTGTGATATGTCTCCTTATATGTCTTATACAGGGTGTCCCAGACTCAAGTGTCCGGACTTATATAGCCATATAAAAATTCAAAAAATAAATAAAAAATTCCTTTTCCAAAAATCAATTCAATTTTTACTTTTTTAGTTATGAAACATTTAAGCTGGACCAATCAGGAGCGCTGTATAAATAGCCGTGTGTGCGTGAACGGGCTTCCAACGTTGTGTTCTCCTGTCGCTAACCCCACCTCTGCGCTCGCTTCGATAACACTGCATTGGAATCTCGTTCACGTACACACGGCTGTTTATACGGCGCTCCTGATTGGTTCAGCTTAAGTGTTTTATAACTAAAAAACTAAAACTTCAACTGATTTTTGGAAAAGGAATTTTCTATTTATTTTTTCAATTTTTATATGGCTATATAAGTCCGGACACTTGAGTCTGGGACACCCTGTATATGAGTCCCCCCTCTTATATGTGATACAGCTTGTAGTCACTTGTCTTTTGTCAGATGTTATGACAAATCTTGTACGCCACAAGAGCATAAGCTCTTTTATGCATCTCACTATTTTTGGATGCACCTCCATGCACTCAAGGAGCTTAATAAGTAGCTCATGGTTCGTGTTATCGAATGCCTTACGGTAGTCAATCCAAGCCATGGACAGATTGCGTCGATACCTGATCGAGTCCTGGGTAATATACCTGCCTATTAACAGTTTCTCCCTGCAAGCTGCCAGCCCTATCTTGCATCCACGTTGTTCAACTATTACACTTCATACCGGCTCGATAGATGTTAATATCCTCTCTTTAAGGATGCCAGTGAATAGCTTGTAGCTGGTGTTTAAACAAGCTATGGGCCTGTTGTCCTTTGGACTTGACAAATCATCGGTCTTAGGGATCAATACCGTGCGTCCTTCCATTAGCCACTGCGGGACGGGTTGTTCTCCGTTTCAAAAAGTAGTAAATATACGAGCTAGATGTTGGTGCGTAGAAGTAAACTTCTTCCACCAAAAGTTGTTGATTCTTTCTGGCCCTGGCGCTGAAAAGTTCTTAGTTCTAGCGATAACTTTCTTAATTAATTATAAACTTTTATCACGCTAAGCGAACATTACCTTCAATGTCTATTCTCAATAATCTGTCACTATGTCAAAATATACGAACTATGTCAATGACATTTTTTGTGAATGAAACATTCTAAACTTGAAGTAGATATGATCCTTGTCCTCACAACTCCAACTACCTGCACCCACCTAAGGAAGCTTCGAAACTCGAGAATACACGGAATGACTTACACAGTGTCTAGACTCTAGCCCGACACCCCAAGTCAATCCATGTGTTACACACACAACCAGAGACTCGACTACTACCCCGGTGGAGAGGAAACCCATTAGCCGTCGTACGGCCAGTTTAATTTATAGCAGAGGAAACCTGTCAAACCATTTTCCATGCGGCCCAAGGATTCCAGAGGACTAAATTCCATATATAAGCAGCAACCCTCAAACTGAAGGCAGTCTACAAATACTTGGATCGGAACGTGCATATACACTTTAAAAATCGGACCAGAGACCCAGTATATTTTTTCTACAATTTTACTAGTTCTCGGAGTTACATCAGTTTACCAAATACCACGTAAATTCATAGTTCTCGGAGTTATTCGCCTAATTTCTTAAAGGATTACGTGAGTGGTTTTGCTCATCAAGAAAAGGATTAAGTGGAATAAGAAACTTCAAGTATTGGTAAGTCGAGAAAAATCGTTTAATTTAACCTCATCAAATTTTGAGTATTAAAAATAGATGACTAAATTAGTTCATTTTCTTTTAAAGGGTGGATATCAATTAATCCTCGTTTGGAAGGAAAGGAAATAGTCAAAAGTCAAGGTTAAAACCTTACATCACAAAAGGGTCAATTAATGTAAAGTTGAAATAAAGAAATTAAATGTATTTAAATTTATTCATTTAGCTTGCCCTCATCCAACTTAGCTGGAAATAGTTAAGTAAATTGAGGAAACATTAATAGGGAAATAGGCTTTGTTACCAAAATAGGAATTTAGCTATTTAGGTCTTTAGGACGTAACACGTATATCGAAATTTTTGTATGAATATCCTACTTTTTCAGGTCTCACTCTAACTCTAAGTATTAATTTTATCCGAAAATTGATGTCCTCTATAAGAATTATTTTTATAAGTATTTAATTTTTAATGTTTTTGTATATATTTCTCCAACATGTAGTGAAATCCCACCAAAAGCATCTGCGATGCAAAAACTTGACAAGGTACAATTGAATGAAGTTGTGAAATCAAAGTTGGCCAAATAAAATAAACAAATATCAATTAACATTAAATGAATACGGGTATTGAAAAATGATATTTTTAAATGTATTTGAGAATTAAAATTTTAGAACAAAATGTAGAAAAATTATTTAAACTAAATTTTTTCAATTATATCAACTTGGCGGAGTTGAATATATTAAAGAGTCAGACCGATTTCATATGAAATCGGGCAGTCTGACCCTGGTGATGTCACGAAATTGTTTGGGGCTGAAATATATCGTTTTCCAAGGTAAAATATAAGACACGTATTTTTTGCTTTTGATCGAAAAATTTCATTCGCGAACTTAGGGCTACATGAATATTTAGGTGAATTATGTAAAAATTAACGAAATTTTTCTTGAAAATATTGTATTTCCAGAACCAATTGACATAATTTAATTTTCTTTAAAGAAGCTTGTAGGGGGAACTTAGTTCTTTGAAAATCTACAAAGAAAATTGAAAAAAGTTGAAAATTACCAAAATGGCGTACATTTTTCGGAAAAATTAAAAAGTCAATTTTCTCAAAAAGGCCACCTCCGATTTTTTTTTTCAGATTTATGGTAATATGATGAAGATATCCTGTGAGTTTCATCCTTGCTAAACCATTCCTTCTTATAGAAAAAACTTATTTTTTGAAAATTAACTTTTTTTTTAATATGATGTATAACTATGAAGTTAATGAAAAATGTTGTTGTTCATGTCTCAAGGAATCTAAAAACATATATTTACAGAATAGGTACAGTTTTTAAATTCACAAATATCATATCCTTTACAATTTAACTAAGAAAATTGATGAAATTATGATTTTTGCTGTTCTGTTTTTATTTATTTTACTCCTTACTTTATTCTTTCCGCATGTTCATGTTACGAGCCGACAATTACCCCCACTCTACGCCTAATTAGCATATATAAAGCGCCGCCTCTCTGAGGAGTTTAGTTCTAGACCTGTACTCATAATCGCAAATAAAGCGCTCGAGGTCAGAGATTGACTTCGAGCTCACACAAAAAAGTCAACTAAGCATTTTTACGCTAAACATTTTGGCGATCCTGCCAGGATTGCATTTTCGATTTCTGTATCCACGGATACAATAGAGAAATCATATAAAAGCAATTCTTGTGACGAATCCTGGAAAGGAATTCTACGGAATTCATTTAAGACGAGAAAGGACAGAATTTTACGAAATTCACTGGAACTCCGGATCTACCTACGGGTGACCCGACAACCTGAAAAGTAGGAAAACGTTAGCTAAAAATAGTTGGTGAATTGAGTAGCCGCTATACACGTAAAGCCACTGTTTTTCCGAAATTCAAAAATTGAACGAGGCCCGCAATCAGGCGGAAGACGCATCTGCGTAACAACGCAACGCTTGGAAGACCGACGACCAGTCATCGGCCAACGCCCAAATCCAGGTTAACAACGAGGAATTCCACGGACTCCCAGCTGCCAACCAGAAAGGATCAAGCCATCCCGCGAATTTAGAAAGAGTAAGCATTGAAATAAAAAACAAAAACAAATCGTATCGAATTGCAAAGAGAATAAGTCCTCCTTGCTGTCTGAGGAAGGAGAATAACGTGAAATCAAAGTTAATTTCACGTTAGGCGAGGCGAAGTTTTGCAATTCCGGTAAGGTATACTCCTGGTGCTCCAGAGCACTGCCTTTCCTCAACAATAATAGAAACCATTACTTTCGAATCAGAGAAATTGTAATAGACGATATCCTTGCATTCCACTGTATTAAAAGACTAAACATCTGAAGCGGGCGATAACCGCGCGTATCAGATACCAAGAGCGAGAACGATATTTTACGCTGGCATACGCAAAATATCGAGATAACAACGGTGTAACTTACGCGACTGACGATACTGACGAGACTTCTGATTCATCACACGATCTGATTCCTTTATTCCTCACGGGAATGACCTCTCCCAACAATACTCAACCCACGTCGAGGGCACCTACTCCAACGCACACAGCACCGGATTCTTCATTAACTCTGGATCCCATTCAGCAATTGCGATTGGAAATGCAAGCGTTGAGACTCGAGAATTGCAGAATGAACGAAGAACTCGCTACACTCAACGAAGAAAATCACAACAGGAGACGGGAAATTAAACAAGTTGCAAAAAATAGAGCACTTATAACAGACGACGTTTCGGACCCTGACGCTCAAAAAACTGAAGTCCCTAGAAGAGGAATAATAAAACAGCTCCCACGATCCACCGAGCTTCCGATATTAGAAATTAGACAGTCGACCTCTTAGCAAACCGCATTTACGAATCCAGCACTGTCAAGAAATATGTCAACGGAATGACCTAATGAGCTGCCCACTAGAACAGCCCCTATAATCACTCCCCTAGCACCAGCAAAGGATACGATAAGAACGATTAAAATCCTTAATGGAACTAACGATGTCGGTATCCATGAATGGATAAAAAGCGTAAAAAGAGCTCGTTTACGCTGTGACAATCAAGACCTACTTCATGATTTTGTAATAGCTGAAAAAATTAGAGACAACGCCGAACAAGCTATACGACACATCTCAATAGGGAGTTACGACGAATTATACTCAGCTTTAGAAACTAACCTCGGAATACAAAGCTCAATTGAATTGTGCAGAGCTAAATTGGACGCAATTAGACAAGGAGGAACCACGGTTCAAACTTTTAGCCTTCTTTTCAGAGATGCCTATAAAGACCTTGTGTACGCGGTACAAGCATTGTACCCTTCTGGAACGAAAAGGAAGATGGCCCTAGAGATAGAAGAGAACAGCGCGATCAAAAGATTCATAATGAATTTAAGAGACGATATTTCGTCACAGTTCAGACCAATGAAACCTACCACACTAATAAAAGCCCTGCAAGAAGCACTGGAAGCAGAAGCTTGGCAACGAGAAAAAAATAAAGATAAAATACTTAGACAAAACGAAGTGCCTAGACAAACTACTAAATTCCAACCCCGCCCGATAACAACTAGACCTTCAGCAAATACCACACCCCAACAGGCGAGAGTACCAAACTCGAATTTCCCACTAAGCGAAAGATTAAAGATGTCCTGCCACAAGTGCGGAAAACCTGGTCATTTTGCATCCCAATGTTTTTCAAAACCTCAAAATTTTCAACTGGGACAGTTCCAAAAAAGACCACCGGAAGTGAAAACTATTCAAGAACAACAGGAACCCCAAGAAGAATGTTTAGAAGGGGAGGAGATGACGACGGAGGAAATCCAGGAGCACATAAATTACGAGGACCAAGCAGAATATCTAAATTATCCGGAAAATTACAATCAATACATGGAAGAAGAAGAAGCGATGGATCAATATACAAATTATTAGTAGACAGCGGAGCAGCAATCAACATAATTAAGAGAAACCATTTACAGCCCGACCAAGAAACCTTCAAGTTTCATAAAAAAATTCTCAATGGGAGATGATCAGCATGAAAGTACGGAAGCCACTTATCTGCAGTATTTTGGAAAAAAAAAACAACTTTTACACATAGTAGAAGAAAACTTCCCATTATTAGAAGATGGAATAATAGGATTGCCATTCTTCCACGAATACCCCAGATATGCTATCACAAAAACTGATTTGATAATCAACAAATGGAAACTACCATTGCATTTTGAGGGAGACTACCTACCCGGAAACTCAACAAAAATCTGTAAAATCAAAGTACCCGACGAAGAAAATCAAATAATTTGGATAGAAGACCAAAAAGAAATTCCTGATGGGCTATACACGATATACAATAATAAGGTAGAAATACCATATTATAACTATTCCCAGAAACCCATCAAAATACCAGAGGAAATTAAATTCAGCAGAATTACGTATGTAAGATCACGAGACGTAGATCTTGTCCAAAAAGGGGGTGATTACCCTCCAAACTACTTCAAACGATTGGAAAAACTTCAAAATTGCCTGAACCTAAAACATATTGAACCAAAAATTAGAGAACGGATAAAAGAAATCGTGACTCAATACTCAGAAGTCTTTACTTTAGATGGAGACCCCCTACCCTGTACAAATCTAACTGAACATGAAATAATCTTGAACTCAGGAAAAATTATCAACTTAGGATCCCATAAACTACCGGAAAAACACAAGGAATTCGCACTCAACGAAACAAGTGAATTACTGAAAAAAGGTATAATAAGAGAGTCCCAATCACCTTTCAATTCACCACTATGGATAGTCCCTAAAAAAGGAGGAAAGCTTAGAATGGTAGTGGATTATCGTCAGATTAATAAAGACACCGATCAGGATGCATACCCTCTCCCGGTAATAGACGATATTCTCAACCAGTTAGGAAATGCAAAGTTTTTCTCAGCCTTCGACCTTAGTGCAGGATTCCACCAAATCCCCATGAAGGAAGAGTGAAAAAAATATACAGCATTCTCTACTATACAAGGGCATTTTGAATATAATAGGATGCCATTTGGTCTAAAAAACGCACCCGCTACCTTCCAACGTATGATGGACAATGCGTTCAGAGGACTAATTGGGAAAGAATGTTTCGTTTACATTGACGATATTGTAATATTTTGAAAAACATTAGAAGAACATAGCAAAGATTTAGTAACTGTCCTGGAAAGAATAAAAAAATTAGGCTTGAAATTATAACCATCAAAATGTGAGTACCTGCGTCCAGAACTAGAATACCTAGGCCACCTAATCACCGCAGAAGGAGTTAAGCCAAACCCTATTAAGATCAAAGCAATCCAAGAATTCAAGCAGCTGAAAACACCTAAAGACGTGCAATCATTCTTAGGATTAGCTGGATATTATAGGAAGTTTATAAAGAACTTTTCATCTATAGCTAGACCACTCACCAGGCTAACTCAAAAGGACACAATTTTTGATTGGACTCCAAAGTGTGAAGAAGCGTTTGAAAAATTGAAAAACGCATTAACAACATCACCAGTATTAAGATTCCCCGATTTTAAAGAAGTATTCACTCTAACAACCGACGCATCGAATCAAGGATTAGGCGCAGTGCCATCCCAGGCCGGACATCCTTGCTTATTTATTAGCAGAACCCTTTTAAAGCAGAAGAAAATTACAGTACCTCAGAAAAAGAACTCTTAGCTATAGTATGGGCAATGAAAAGGTTACGTCAATACTTGCTAGGAAACAAGTTCAAAATCCAAACTGATCACAAAGCACTCATTTGGTTACACAATGTGAAAGACCCTAGCTCGCGACTCTTACGATGGCGATTACGGCTAGAGGAATATAAGTATGAAATAGAATATGTTAAAGGAAAGGAGAACAAAGTAGCAGACTGCTTATCAAGACTATTTCCAATCCACACCAGCGACATTCTACAACAAGCGCTAGACGGAATAGATTTAACTACCGACGATGAGCTATCAGACAATGAAATTTTGGGTACACCGGTTAAACGCCCCACTATCATCAAGGATGAAATACTACAAGAAAAAATTGAAATCCCATTCAGAAGAATGTGCGAATCAGTAGAAAGTAACGACGATCCCAATAATTCATCTGGATCCGAAATACCTCAACAAAATGAACTTTACAACGATTTTATGACATGGCGATTGAACCCAACGCAAGGAAAATTAAAAACAAAACCCAACGCCGTCGGAAAACTCTGGAAAGTAATAAATAAAGAAGACATGCCAAAATATAATGAAGAGGATTGGTTACGAAAACTAGGCTGGTTCATCGATGAAACTATGAGCGAAAAACTGACATTGATAAGATTTATATTCGGTGACCCACTATTTACACCAATAGAAAAGGAACTGAACCAGCAAATGATGGAATACCTATCTAACTTGTATCCCCACTTAGGATTTCATATATGCTTTAACAATACCCGAGAATTAAAGAAAGAAGAAAAAACTAATATCGTTAAAGAAGCTCATGCGGAACATCTTGGGGAATAGAATACCATTGGAAAAGCGAAGAAAATAGGACAATGGATAGGTATGGATGAAGACATTAAAAAGTACGTCAAAACATGCCCCATCGGCCAACTCCAAAAACTACAAGAATCAAGAACCAAGCTGAGGGGATTATACCAGACATTCCTCTGAAACCCAATGAAAAAATAGCCCTAGATATATACGGCCCATTGCCCGAAACAGTAAAAGGCAACAAATATATTTTGAGCCTACAAGATAGATCAACCCGGTATACGGTCTTAATCCCGATGGCTAATGAGACAACTAGTTCAATAATAGAAGGGCTGCTCGATCACTACATCTACATCTTTGGAGCACCCAAAACAATCCTAACAGACCAGGGACAAATCTTTCTATCAGAAATGATGCAACAGTTTGAAGAAGCATTACACATCACTCATGTAAAAACAACAGCTTTCCATCCGCAGTCCAACGGTAACATCGAAAGAATGCACTCCACCCTAGGGAACCTAATCCAAACAAGCATTTCAGAAAGAAACGATGAATGGGATGACAATTTAAAATTTATTAACTTTGCAATCAACACAATGAAGAACCAAAAAACAGGATTTTCACCCTTTGAACTTATGTTTGGAAGAGAAGCTAACATACCCTCATCGGTAGCGTGTTCACCAACCCTGACGTATCCGGAATTAGTGAGAAAGTGAAAAAAGAAACACGAAGACAACCTACGAAGGGCTAGAGAAAGAATAGAAATAGAAACAGAAAAAACGAAGAAAAGACTCGACCAGAATATCACTCACAAGCACCCCCTATACAAACCAGGAGACACAGTAAAAATCATTAACAATACTAAGTCTAACAAACTAGACCCCTCTTGGAAAGGCCCTTTTGAAATTATTGACTACTTAGACAATAATAATTTACGAATAAGAAATAAGGACAAAATTATCCAAATTCATATAAATCAGACAATGCCCTATTTCACAGACGATAATCACACCCTTCTGGACCCTCCTGCTGGCCCTAGCACCGATCATCAGTGCTAACTATACGCTCGAAAAAATTCAAGGGAACGTCTACATCGAGGAAATCTCTAAAGTACCCTTGTTTCATGAAAAATGGAAAATGGTTATAGCTATCAATATGACATCCACCGAAAACCGGATTAAAGCCATCGACACCACCATTACTATGGCAGAACTAGCCTGTAATAAGAAATGCACACCTTATTATGAACTCCAATTGGTTAGGAACCGCTACAATAGACTAACTAGTTGAAACAATATCCTGCACAAGCTATTAGGCAAACAACGCCAAAAAAGAGGATTAGCGAATTTTGTGGGTGATATATCCAAAACTCTGTTCGGAACATTGAGCGAATCCGACGTGAAACAAATTAACAACGAATTCGACACAATTTATACAGATAACGAAAACATAGCTAGCATCCTGTCAAATCACACAAAAATACTTAAATTAATCTTAGACTCCTTGTCAACGGACCATAAATGGATAACTGCCAAGGAAAATACCGACAGACAGTTTGTCAAAAACCTCACTTTCGGACTCAATGCTGCAAAAAAGAATAGTTTTGTCAACTCAAAATTAATATTAGCAGCAATACTATTAGATGAAACAAAGAAGGATATTGAAACAGCGATCAACGCCATAAACGATGGAAAGCATGGGATAATACACCCCCAAATTTTAACACCAAAGATGTTGAAAGAAACCATAAAAGAATTTGAGACAACTCAACGTACGCGCTACCATTTTGACAATGAAGAAGAAAACTACCAGCACAACATAGACATCAGTACCCTCTCCGTAGCAGTAATCCAAGGCCTATTTACATACATACTGGAGATACCGGTAATTGAGGAAGAAGAAGGTTCCTTGCAAAGAATAGTCCCTATCCCTATACAAGTAAATAAAGTCCACATATCAATAGTCCCCGACTATGACATGATCATTAAATACAGAGACTCTTACGTGCCCACCGACAGACAGACCATTGATGAATGTAAACAGATATATATATAAAATATGTAGAAGAAACCAACCTAATGTCAAGTTAATAGATAGCGAATCTTGCGAAGCCAGTTTACTTAGAAGATACTCAGAAACCAAATGTAATCAGTCACCTTACCTGCTACACAAGGAAACTTTCATACCCATAATAAATGGTTATATTATAGTACCCTCCAAACCATTAGACTTAGACATGAGTTGCGAAGGTTCAGTTAAAACAGAAAAAATTTCCGAACGCCAAAAAATTACAGGATTTGGATGCAAAGTGTATAACAGCTACGATACCCTGCAATTAGAAAAATCATATGAAACTCATATGACACAATGGCGAAATGTAACATACGAGATAAATTTTGAACAAAAAGACATTGACACATTAGAACAAAAATTAGTACAACTTCCAAAACAAATATCACACGGAGAACTTAAGCAAGCCAGAATTAGCCTAGATGACACTGAAAATATCTTATATACTATTGCCACCCACAGAAGGCTCAGTACTTGGAAAGAAAATAATTTAGAATGGTTACAATATTTAGGTTACGCTGCATTAGGACTAGGAACTCTGTATACTTTAGGTAAATTAGGCATCCTCGATTGCATAAAGGAATGCTTCCCGAAAACAATCAAATTATTTAGTAATAGAAATAAAGTAATCCACCAATCCCATATTGTAATGTACCAAACCCAACCAACTCTCGAATCATTGTCAAACTACGAAACATGTAGCATAGTTCAAAAAACCAAACCTTTGAAGATAAAAAACAAAACTTAGAGACTAAGTTCCATCTAAAAAGGGGGTTGTTACGAACCGACAATTACCCCCACTCTACGCCTAATTAGCATATATAAAGCGCCTCCTCTCTGAGGAGTTTAGTTCTAGACCTGTACTCATAATCGCAAATAAAGCGCTCGAAGTCAGAGATTGACTTCGAGCTTACACAAAAAAGTCAACTAAGCATTTTTACGCTTAACATTCTATTAGCTCAGATTGTTCTGCTTCTTCTCCTCCGAGTACACTGTTATTTCTTTCCATGGATGTCTGGAGGTATTTGCTATGTATACTTTTCTGTCGTTGTTTTCCCCAACTTCTACTTCCCACGCATGGGCTTTTTGAATGCCAGTAATTCCTGGAACTTTTTCCCACTCTTTTTCCTTTCCTTCTCGAAAACTGTTCACTTCCTCTGGTGAAAGCAGTATTAGATTAATGGCGCTAGTATACTTCTTCACTTCTCGAACAAAGGATTCAGCATCATCTATGGATTCCAGATGTGACTTCTGCAAGTTATGACTAGTTGCAAAGTGTTTTACCAAGCCGCCAACGCCATCACAGGGTCCTTTCCCATGGCCAGTTGCTGAAAAGATCCACTTCTTCTTACAAGATGATTTGCTCAATGCATGATACTGATAGC
Source organism: Andricus quercusramuli (assembly GCA_932178445.1). Taxonomy (NCBI): domain Eukaryota; kingdom Metazoa; phylum Arthropoda; class Insecta; order Hymenoptera; family Cynipidae; genus Andricus; species Andricus quercusramuli. Next base: position 75,835 of record CAKNXH010000786.1, on the reverse strand, counting down.
GATTTTTAAAGTGAGCTGCAGCTCCATCTGTTATTATTGTAATTCCTTCCATTTTCTCAGGATTCGAAGATTCCATAATTTGCACAATACGGTCCATTGCCAATAAAGCGTGTGCAGAATCATGCTTCTTATCATCGGAAATTACTGCAAAACTTTTAGTTTCTGCACCTCGATAGCAAACAGCAGTAAATATCGATATCTGATCATTTGTCCAATGATTAGATCGAATTGCATCTTTTACCATCAACTTCCAATTCTCAGAAAAGCCACACTGCATTGCTAAATGATTTGAATAACTCTTAGCACGATCTTTCTCCTCCTTGATTTCTTCTCTTTGAATATTTTTCACATATATGTGAACATTCGCTTTTTCTGTCCAGGTTGCTAACTCTTTGACAAAACTGTCAATCGAAGTTGTTCTATTTTCTAAGTCACCTTTGTTCCAGATCGCGAAAACAATATCATCTGAACCAGTTTCCTCTAACAATCCTACAGATTGAAGCGTAATGCCTCTAACTCCTGGACATTTTTTGCAATCTCCAAGCTGACAATCTTCGGTTACAAGACGACACATCACTTTTGGCAAAATTTCATTCCGAATCTCTTTGATATTCGCTCCATCCCTTCTCTGATTTTTTAATCCAATAAGTAAAAGATCAAAATTGACGCACTAAATACAAAGACATTCATCTTTTAATGGGTCAATTTGAACCCATTTTGGTCGCAGAGAGTAAAATTTTGTCTTTCCAATTCTTACGTCCGGATTTTTTTCTCGAAACAGGTGAAATATTTCACTAATACTTCGTGTTAAATATCTTTTTACTTTTTTCATTCTTTCACCATTTTCCTTAACTGAAATCACGTCGTTCTTATTTGGGCTTTGTCTGGTACGATCTACGTGATCACTTAAATAATATTCTAATGCTAATTGCACTTCTGTATCACTCACAGGATATCCATTGTATCGGTCAGAAGTGTAATATATCCCTTTTTCGATCGAAAATTTCCTGGATTGATCTATCATATATTTGGTTATTCCAGGACACGTTGAAAGTAAGTCTTGCTTCGTATATTCCCTTGGTACCAGCGTCAGCAGACGGATCTTTTCTTGTGCATTTGTACAGTTTTTCAAAGCTTTTTGAAAATTAGATACCCATTCGTCGCAAGGAGAGCACTTTTCTTTTGGAATCGATACATTATAAACTTATGAAAGCTTACTGGTCGTCGATTCCGTAAATGCATCTATCAACTGTTTTCTTTTTTTGCAAGCATAGTTTTCTCGGGACCTTTCTTTGATACTTGATGGATTTCGACAAGGCGAAACATTTAATTTCCTATCTGAAATATCATTATTCATTTCCTCAATCTGAAAAATTGGTTGAAATTCTTCGTCTTCATACTCTCATTTACATCATCGAACATTGGTTCATCGTTATCAGAAATTGCCTGATTCGAAGACACGCGAAACTTACCAATAATTCGGCGGTAACAATTTTTACAAACACTGTCGCTTAAAATTATTCTTCTTTCTGGGAGAAAACGTCCTAATAAAGCAGCCAACTCATGAAGCTGTACAAATGGGTCACTAGAATTGCTGTATATCACTTTCTTGTGAACAGCTTTGAAGTCAGGACTTTTTTTTCGCTTACTTGAGTAAATTGATTTTAAAGCATTGGCCATTTTATCTTAACGAATGAAACACAACTAAAAAACTATATCAAACACTGTAATTATTCAACACGATTTTTTTTGACTCCAGATATTGCCAAAGGTGAAATGACACGAAACAAAATATTCTATTTTTCCGGACTTTCATTTTTTTCTGATAGAGCACTCAATTGTTTTTATTTCGTCAACATCTTCAATTAACTTCATAGTTATACATTATATTAAAAAAAAAGTTAATTTTCAAAAAATAAGTTTTTCTATAAGAAGGAATGGTTTAGCGAGGATGAAACTCATAGGATATCTTCATCATATTACCATAAATCTAAAAAAAAAATCAAAAAAAAATCGGAGGTGGCCTTTTTGAGAAAATTGACTTTTTAATTTTTCCGAAAAATGTACGCCATTTTGGTAATTTTCAACTTTTTTCAATTTTCTTTGTGGATTTCAAAAGAGTTTAGTTCCCCCTACAAGAAAAATACAAGAAAAATACAAGAAAAATTTCCTTATATTTTACATAATTCACCTGAATATTCATGTAGCCCTAAGTTCGCGAAAAAAATTTTTTGATCAAAAGCAAAAAATACGTGTCTTATATTTTACCTTAGAAAACAATATATTTCAGCCCCAACCAATTTCTTGACATCACCAGGGTCAGACAGCCCGATTTCATATGAAATCGGTCGTCAATCTTTTCGACGAACGAAATTATAGAAAAGTTTATTATCAAAAGGAAAGGGCTTTCAAAATACAGTAATTTTAGTGGTATGTGAAGCGGAGAGATACATTCAATTCCATCAAGTTCTTATGATTCAATTTTTTTTAATAAATTTTCTTCTCAATTTGAAATTCTAAAACATCATTCAAAAATGTATTTTTCAATACTCGAACACAATAATGTTAATTAACTATGAAATAATTAATAGGGAAAAACTGATCATAAAAAGAGATTATGTGTAAGATTCACAAAGGTCTTACTTCAACGGATTTATCTACTTGTCGGATTCGTTGCGCACTTTGTTCACTTACTGATTGAATTCAACAGCACAGAAACGTAAGAAACAATTCTAGAAAGGGGTCATCCATACATTACGTAACGCTTTTTTGAACTATTTTTAGAACCTCCCTTTTCCTCTTGTAACGCTACCGTAACAATAGTCAATGACCCCCCCCCCCCCACTCATTAATACGTAACTTTTAGCAATCTGAGTTTCCCACCATAAATACCATGTTTTTACTCTATCCAGAAAAAAAACTCTCTGTAAGTTGTGACATTCCACCCGGAAATATTCAGCTTTTTTAGATATCACTTTCAGCTACCACAGATGAGTTAAAAGTTTTCAAATTTTTTAGAATACAAAAAATGGTCTATCTGTACCAATTCGTTTATTGCATGTTATTGCCAAGTTTTTATGTGTACAGTTTTTGATAAGAAATAATAATATGAAATCTTATTAAGGAAAAAGTCACTTTTGACCAAGTTAGAGTTTTTCTAAATATCGACAAAAAAAATTACGTTTGGTTCAAATTTGGTTGAGGTACACTTATTTCAAATTGAAATAAAAATGTCTCCCACACATCTTATCTCGTTTCGTTTACAGAAACTCATCTTTGCTTTTCTAAATTAAAAAACTGAATTAATTTTACGAAAAGTACTGTGAAAAAAATTTTCTATATGTATCCCATTAACCAAATAAAAAAAACCGTAATTTTTGTCGGTATTTCCAAAAACTGTAACTTGATGCATAATTCTTTTTTCATAAATACAATTTCATATTATTATTCCTTATCGAAAACTCTAAATAAAAAAAAATGCCCAATAATTTTTAAACCTGTAGAAAAAAGTGATATCCAATTTTTTTTACATCATGGGTTTTCCTACGGTCGAGTGTCCGTCAATCAGTCTTTCGTATTTTTTTTTCTAAGAAGGGGAAGTGGGAGGAAATTAAGGGAGGGGTAGTTGGGAAGCTGAAGGGAGGGGAAGTAGGGAAGTGAGGGGAAATGAGAGGTGGGAATGAGGGCAAATAGGAAAAATAGCGGAAATGGGGGGAGTAGATGACGAGAAGGTAAAAAAAGGAAGGGGAAGCGAGGGGGAATGAGAGGAGGGTAACTAGGTGAAGTTAATCTAACCGAGACGAAGTAGGGGAAATTAATAAAAATGAGGGTCTATAGGAGAGAGGAAGTGAGGGCTGGGGAAGGAGAAAGTGGGCAGGGGAGTGTTAGCTAAAAAAGAGAGGAGAGGTGAAAGTAAAGGAGGAAGAAGTTGGGGAGGGGAGAGCGAAGGGTGAAGTGAGGGGAGGAAAAGCATGGGAGGGGGACGTTTGAAATATTTCATTAACGTCTTAACAGGCTACGAAACCCTTTTGTGTAGGCGCGCGGTGCCTACTTCGACTTTTTTTTTAAATTGCATTCTATGAAATGTTACGTAACATTTCTCGAACCATCACCCCTTCCTTATCATAACAAGACCATAACAGCTCCTCTTGAATCCTCCCTCTCCTCTAAAAGCGTTACGTAATATATAGACGACCCCATACACTATTAGATTAATTCTATAAAATTAATAACATTTTGATTTAAATTACTACAATTGAAACGTGCTTCACAACGGTGCATTATGCCCCAGTGGTCATAATGGTCATCTAATATGTGAATATAGCTATAAAATGATCGTTATAGCGAGTTGCGTATAATGCACTATTGCACAATACGCTTCAATTCATTTATTCAGTATTTAAAAAATTTTTTTTTTCTAGAAGGTCTTGTTTGGAATTCCTGGCATTTGTAGTGAGGGAAGAAGACATAAGAGAGTCTAACGAGATGAAGAAATTTCAGGAAAACAAAGCAAGAAGCTTGGAGTGGTCTCTTGGGCAAGATGCCATATTGAAGTTGAAAGAAAAATAGCATACGACTACCCTCTAAAGAGATAACGGGCACCCGCTATTTTCTCGGATTCAAGTTGCAAGTAGAGGCAATCAAGAGAGCATAAGACGTAAATATTATATCACTAAAACTTCCCTATATGGGGATTGTTGAGTCACAGACGGCTTCTCTGTATTTGGTTCCTGCTTGAAGAAACTGTAATAATGATGGCTTGTTCTGCTCCACCGTGACAGACTTATTAGCAAATATAAATCTCTTCAGCCTACGAGAATGTGCTTTTATTTTGTATAGAGTTGTTCTCCTGAGAATTTTAAAAATAGGAAAGAGAGAGTCTATTGTTGATAAAGAAAAGTTATGACTTATTGTAGTTTAAATAGTTCATAAGTACGGCTTATGCATGTACTTCTAAATTATAGGCTATACTTATAATACAACTTTTAGTCTCTACATTGATTCTTGTATTGAATTGCAGTTTTTTTGAAACACTGAAACCATGACTTTCTATTGCATAAAAAATTAAAGGTTGATTTTTAAGACGCTTCTTTGCCTTAAGAAAATGAATAAGCGTCAAACATTGAACATTTTATTTTGAAAAATTAGAATAGAACCAAATTAAATCTCAATCAGGTAAATCAGTCTGAATGCAGTTTTTTTGTATAATATATAACTTAGAAAATTTCATGTTGTATCTCAATAACATTCTAGATACCGAGAGCTTCAATTTGACCTACCAACGAAAAAATCGGATTAAAAGAAAAGCTTTAAGCATAGAGGTGTAAATAATCAAATTTCTCCTATTTTTCTCATTTTTTAACCACTTATATAAAAAAAAGAAAACTACAAATATAATTTTTTTGTTCGCAATTTGGCATGCCAAGAGCTCTTATTTCGGCCATTCCCGAATTGGGGCCCCCCCCCCCCATGATTGTTTGCTTAAAATTCGAAATTTAAAAATCAAGCAGATTTTTCCCAAGGTTCTTAGTATTTTTCTACACTCCATAGTTGTCACTTTATGGTGAATAGCTTTTTTTGAATCGAGGTAAGAGACGGATAGACGATGGCACGAAATTATAAGGGTTTCCTACGAAACCCCAAAAATCAAAAGAGCATTAAAAGAGGAATACTTTTAGATTGAAATATCGAAAATTTGTTGGTTTCAAATTAACATCGTTATATGCCTTGTTCGATTACAATTTAAAAGGCATGCTGATTTATCGAACTGTCTACTATGTAAAGGAATTTTCTATGATTTAATTATTTTAAGAAATCAAAATTTAAAAATATATGGACGATTGTCAAAAAGTTTACTATTTTTGACACTGAGATTTTCCAAAACAAAAAATGTTTAAATTGCCTAAAATATTTCTTTAAAATTAAAAATAACCCAAAAGAGAATGAAAATATAAACGAAGTGTTTCCTCGTCCCGAAATTTGGGATGAGTTATAGTCAAATATTTTTCTTCAGTTTGGCTAGTCGTCCCAAAATTTCCGGAAGACTACTTCATCCCCTTTTCCAGCTAATATAAATAAACTTTTTCACTTTCATTTGCACTTCCACCTTCCAGAGATGACTTTTGCATCATAAAGTATGAATTTTTAATCCATAAGGCTGACTTTTCTATACAAAAAGACGAATGTTAAATAAATCAGTTAAATTCTGAATCAAAAAAGATGACTTTTGAACTAAACAATTCAATTTTCAACTAAATAGTTGAATTATTTACAAGCCAAAAATACGATTTTTTAGAAGGTAGTTGAATTATTAGCTTGAAAAGACAAAACGATCGTTTTCAACCGAAAAGATGATTTTTTAACCAAATAGATGAAACTAAAAAATAATAATTCCTAATCAAACAGTTGCATTTACAACCAAATAGTTGGACTTTCAAACAAGAGATTAATTTTCAACAAAAAACTTAATTTTAAACTGGCTGTTTAACAAAACAGTTAAATTTTTAACCAAATAGTCGATTTTTTAACAAAAAAGAATAAACTTTCAACCAAAAACAGTTGGATTTTTTTATTTTATTTTTTTTTTATACCATTAAGCCGTTTCCCTTTCGGCGAGCCTCTAGGGGTAGGCGTAACACTACCCGATTCGGGTAGTGTTTCTAGGTGGATAGTTTCTTGTAGTAAATGACTACAAGTGTGGGCTCACCACACCCACGACCGCCAACAGCAACGCAGTAGTATTATTCTCGAACGGTCACCCATCCAAGTACTAACCGCGCCCAACACTGCTTAACTTCAGTGATCTAACGGGAACTGGTGTTTCCAGCGTGGTATGGCCGTTGCCATTTGGTTTCTATTAATCCAGTTCTAGTAAAAGCAAAAAAACGATAAAAACGGGAAGTTTCTTGAAATCAGGAGAAAAAAGATACATTTTTTTAAAAATGGGTAAGAGGTGAATAGGGGAAAGAGTGTGAGGTCTGCAACTGAATTTTAAATTAATCGATTGTAAACGTTTTCCAATTAAAAAGTGTCCTACTGCGAGGGCTTGTAATTTCAAAAACATGCCCGCTGCGCGCTAAGTTAGAGCGCACCTAGGGCGCGCGGATGCGCTCTCGCGCTTCGCGCTCGTTTTCGTACGTTCAATGCGTACATTTCAACTACATTTTTTTAAATATCATACATGTTGTAACTTAAATCGAAAATTGTGACTTGAATCCCTGAAAAACTATAGTCATAAATTGCAACGGAAATTGTTTTTCCATTTGTTTTTAAAGGTTTTCAAAGCATCTGCAGTTTTGGACGATTTAATTCTCATTATGACACTCGCACATCCCGCTCGATAATTAGGTTATAGAGTCTGTTCTCCTTGAAAAATTAAACAATGGGATGAGGAATGTAAAGAGAATAAGAAGGAGGTCATAAAGGAATTAAGAAAATGGAGAAAAGAAAAAAGTAATGGGGAAGAATATAGGAGAAAAAAGAAGGAGTATACTGAGTTGTGTGATCAAAAGAAAGAGGAGGAGAATAAAAGGTTTGAGGAAGAGGTGGAGAAGGCTAGGACGGAAGAAGAGGTTTGGAAGGTAGTAAATAGAGAGAGAAAAATAAGAAAAAGAGTAAATCAGGATATTGAAATGGTAGAATGGAAAAAATATTTTATGGATTTGCTAGGAGGTGTAGAGAGAAAAGTTAAGAAAGGAGCGAAATATGGTAGAGAAAGAGATGAGGAAGGAGACATAACAAGGGAAGAAATAGGCAAGGTGTTAGGAATAATGAAAGATGGAAAGGCACCTGATATAGATGAGATTCCAAATGAAGTCTGGAAATATGGGGGGACAGAACTGAAGGAATGGGCATGGATAATGTGTAATAGAGTATGGAGAGGAGAGGGGTGGCCAGATTTATGGAAAGAAGGAGTAGTGGTACCCACAGTGAAGAAAGGCAAAGGGGAGGAGGTTAAAGATTATAGGGGTGTGACGCTAATGCCAACATTGTATAAAGTATATGTAACTGTTTTGTCAGAGAGATTGAAGAAAGAAGTTGGGAAAAAAGGATAGAGCCACAGAATCAGACAGGGTTTAGAAAAGGAATGGGGGTTATGGAGAACATATATGTTCTGAATTATCTGATAAATAAAAGGATCAAAAGGGAGAAAGGGACAATGATAGCAATATTCGTGGACTTGAAGGCGGCGTTCGACTCATTGGACAGATTCGAGATAGAAAAAGTTATGGTGAAAAAGGGTATACGAGAGGGCTTAATAAAGAGAGTATCGGAAATCTTCAGAGCGACAAAAAGAAGGGTAAAGGTAGGAGAGCAAGTAAGAGACAGTTTCTGGTTAGTTAGAGGAGTAAGGCAAGGATGTCCTCTGAGCCCACTTCTATTTAATATATTAATTTCAGACTTAGAAGAAGAAATGAAGAGAAAGGGATGGGGAGGAGTTAGGATGGGAGAAGAAAATATATATACACTGGCATACGCGGACGATATAGTGTTGATGGCAGAGGACGAAGAAGGAATGACAGGATTAATTACAGGATTGGAGAAATACTTAGATGGGAAAAAATTGAATGTAAATATAGAAAAAACAAAGATAATGAGGTTTAGAAAAGGAGGAGGAAGAAAGAAAGAATGGACTGGGGGATGGAAGGGAGTAAAGTTAGAAGAAGTAAAGGAGTTCAAATATTTGGGATATACCTTGCAAACGAATGGAGACCATAGAGTTCATATAAGAGAAAGGATAAAAAAAGCGGCAGGGATAATGAAACAGATATGGGGAATAGGAAAAAGAAGGTTTAAAAAAAATTGGGAAAGGAGAATGTGGTTATTTGATACGCTGGTATGGCCGGTATTAGGTTATGAAGCAGAGATATGGGGATGGAAAGAAAGGAAGGAGATTGAAAGTTTACAAGAAAGGTATATGAGATGGACGCTAGGGGTAGACTGGAGGACGCCGGGATATATGGTGAGAGAAGAAGCGCAAAGGGATAAATTGAGTACTAGAGCGGGAAAGAGGGCATGGAATTTCGAGACGAAGCTGAGGGAGGGAAAGGGAGGGGAGTTAGCGAGAAAGTGTTTGATGGAGGTAGAAGAAAGGAGAGGGAGGGCGATTGAATTAAAGAAATGGGAGGAAGAAAGGAGGGAGTTCTTTAAGGCTAGAGATATAGAAGACGGGACTGGAGTCAACCATGAAGAAGTGGAAAAAAGGGAGAGAGAAAGACAATTAATAGAAAGATGGGGGATGATTGAGGAATCAAAATATAATATATGGTATAAGATGATAAAAAAGGAAGGAGTGCCAAAGTATTTAGAAAAGGGATTGGGAGAGAAAAGATGGACAATAATAGCAAGATTTAGATTGGGAAACGAGGTAAGGGCAAGTATGTATTGGGAAAAGAATGATAACAGGAAGTGCAGAATCTGTGATTGGGAAGAGGAAACATGGTAGCATGTATGGGAAGAATGTAGGAGAGGAATGGAAGATAAAGGAAGCTGGCAAGAGAATGTGGTAATGATTCTACGGGAGGATGGTTTGGGGGAAGAGTGGATGAAGGAGTTAGAGGATGCTAGGGGAGCAATTGAAAAAGAATGAAAGAATGGATGCAAAAAAAAAGCAAAATGGAGGTACAAGAGAAGTGAAAGAAAAAGGAAACGGAAGTCGCTTAAATTAAAGGCGTAAAGATTTGTAAGTAATGATTATGTAACACCATAAGTAAATTAAGATGCGTTTGCGTTACCGTTCTCTATCTCTCTCTCTCTCGCTTAAGGCCCATGCATACTCGAACGCGAACGCGAACGCGAAGGCCTACGCCTACGCGACGCACTTTGGTACGCATTTTTGAGTTATACTGAGTAGAGGCGAACAGCAAAACTCGTCGCGGTCCACTGCAGTGTGGCAACCGATTCACTTTTTTTTTTAATTACTCAATACAAAATTACTAGCAAACTCAAGGTTCCTGATTTTTATTTTGTTTATTTAAAAAATATTATATTCATATAGATATCAGAAAAAATGAAACCAAATTTTATTATACCTATCTTCAATTTAAGATTCTTCGTTGGAAAATCATTTTAGCGATTTCTCGGCCGTTTCAAAACATGTGGCTACCACATTTTGTATTGTCTACTGACGGTCTGTCAACCTACCTTTGCCTACCTGCGTACCATATACTTTTATATTAACTAGGTACAGCTTCGTTTCTCGGTCTTTGACTGTACATGTGCTTTGCTACTCAAAGACTTTCAGTTACCTTTAATTTATACATATTTTTACGGCTTGTACCGTAAGCCGCTGCAATATTCGACAGGGATTACATTACTAGAATGTGAACAATCATTATGAACAATTATCTGCTAAGTTCATTGTGATACAATAATAACCGTTTTTACAACGGAATGGACCATAACCTTAACAACAAATAACACCCTCTTACCACGCAAGAGTACTTCCAGAATACAAATAATTTGATTATTGTATGTTTTAATTATTGTAAACAAATAAAATGAACAAGAAGCCAAATATCATACTTGCGGTTGAAAAACATTTGTTTTTAGCTAAAAATGCATTAAATTATTGTGAGAGTGATTGTTAGTCAGAATATCCATAAATTATTAACAATTAGAATAGTTGCAAACAATGTTTGGCATAAATTTGGAATTCATGGTTTTTTTCAACTGTGTTTTGCCTTTTATCATTTGCATTGATGCAGATATTCTTACAAATAATATATGTTCAATTATATTTGTGAAAATACAACAATTGTTGATGTTTTAAACAAATATAAAACTTTGGCACTTTGGCCTGGAATAGCTATTTATGATACAAGTGCGCAAAATAGGCGATTGCCAACGAGTGTAAATTTGTCAGCATGAGCCGGAGGCTCGAAGCACGAGTCGGAGGTTAGCGCACGAGCGAAGCGAGTGCGAAAACGAGCACGAGTGCGAAGAGCTGAAGGCGAATGCTGAAATTACACGAGTCAGCAATTGCCTGTGCGCACGTGTATCACACGCTATTTTTTGCAACAACCTTCCGAGAAAGTTGTTAGGAGGTGGTAACGAAAAATACTAATTGTATATTGCATAGAGTGGAGTAAAGGAATTTTGTTGGAAAATTTTTTTTTTTAATTTTTGACAAAAATTTTTTTTTTAATTTTTGAAAAAAATTTGAAAAAAAAAATTTTGAAAAAAAAGTGCTCTGGAAAAAAATTTTGTGCAAAAAAATTGTTAAAAAAAAATGTTGTGAAAAAAATTTTTGAAAAAAAATGTTGTGAACAAAAATTTTGAAAAAAAAAATTTTGTGAAAAAAAAATTATGAAAAAAAAATTCTGGAAAAAAAAATTTTCAAAAAAAATATTTTGTGAAAAAAAAATTTTGAAAAAAAAATATTTTGTGAAAAAAAAATTTTGAAACAAAAAATTTTGTCAAGAAAAAATTTTGAAAAAAAAAATTTTGAAAAAAAAATTTATGGCATTTATGCTCTTTTGCCCCCCCCCGGGGGGGGGGGGCTACGAAACCCTGAATACAAAACTTCAATCATTAAAACACTGAGCGCTGCTGTTGCTACGTTGCCCCCGAATTGTCGCGATGCGGAAAGTTGCTTATCTGCAAAGTGCGCATGCGCGTACATTCCGCTGATGTGGAAAGTAAAGAAGAATCGAACTGCGCATGCGCCAATATTATTCCCGCATTGTTATCCGGAATGAGTCACTTCGCGTATAACTTAGCTACACGGAACGGAGTACTTTCGAGGTGGGTGTTGCAAAAAATAATTTTCTGCACCAAAACTGCTTTAAATTTTTGTTATAGACATTTGCAGTCACTATTTATATGTAAAATTAACAATAACCAATTGTTATTATTTATTGTTATTATTTCATTCCAAATATCACGAAATTTTCATATATTTGAAAAATATTGTAATTTTTGTTTACAAAAATTTTTCTTATCTGGAAATACTTTAAATTATTGTGAGTGATCGTCAGTAACAATTTTTAGAAAAAAATAAGAATTAAAATATTTATAAACTATTGTTGTTGAAAATGTTGTAATCATTGGTTTTTCCATTTCTGATTTTCCCTCATCATCTAAATTGATGCAGATATTCTTGAAACTAACACAGGTTCAATTATAATTCTTAAAATGAAACAATTGTTAATCTTGTAAAGAAATGAGATAAGTAAACATAAAGCTTCGGCACTGTGGCCTGGAAAATAATTTTTTTGCACTATAACTGCTTTACATTTTGGTTAGAGAGATTTGCAGTCAAAACATTATTTTCAAGGCCAAAGTGCCAAAGTTTTATATTTATTCATTTCATTTGTTTAAAGGAGCAACAATTGTTGGATTTTCACCAATATTATTGAACATATATTATTTTTAGGAATATCTGCAAGAATTCAGAAGCTACAAGGAACACCGCAATTGAAAAAACTACAAATTTCAAATTTGTGCAAAAAATTGTTTATAACAATCGTAATTGTTAATAATTCATCGATATTCTGACTAAAAATCACTCTCACAATAATTTAAAGCATTTTTAGCTAAGAACAAATGTTTTCCAACCACAATTACGATATCTGGCTATTTGTCAATTTAATTTGTTTAGAATAATTTAAACATATAATAATCAAATTATTTATGTTCTAGGAGTACTTTTGCGTTGATTCAAGGTGATTCACATTATATGCGAACCGTTGATGAAGAGTAAATAATAATTATGTGACAATGTCGATTTTCTCATACTTTGAGAAAACATATAATAAATAAAAAGATGAAAATTCGAAACATCTATGACCAAGGTGCTCTTTGAAAATTAGCGCTCTTCAATTAACAACGAACAAATTGCAAATCGGGGCAAAATTGAAGTCTGTAGACTTTTTTGAACGAAAAATATCCCTTTGGTCCCACTATGTTTAGCACAGTGGAACGCATCTACGCGTTTGCATTTGCGTTCGAGTATAAACCAAACCTCGCCCCAGTGCGAAGGCGTACGGTCAAAACTGTGAAACGCGTCAGGTTAGACTTTTTCTCAGCGTTTCGGCGACGCGCTTGTCCAGTGTGAACCAAACCATTGCTTAACACAGTTTCTATCCTGTCGCAAACGCGAACGCCCGCTCGCATTCAGTTTTGCGTTCGAGTATGCATGGGCCTTTACACTCTCGCTTTCGATCACTCGCTCGCTCGTTCGCTAACAAGTCCCAAATTGCGCTATCGTCAAAAATAGAATTAAGGCGTTAGATATAAGATTTTATGTAAATAGGTGTAAATAAGTGTAAATAGTAAGGATAAGACTTTATAAAACATGTAGAGGGAAGTGTTGTAAGAAATGAAAGTCATGTAAACCCTTAGGGGACACATTATGAATAAAGAAAGAATTAAGATAATTTCCAAGTCTTTTTGTCGTGTACTTTGACAAAAATTCCCAGAACACATGAAAAAATGTTGTTTCAAATTTTGAAAAAGCTCTAACTTTTTGAATTTTGGTCTAATCAAAAAATTTAACACTGATAGTTTTGAAAGATATCTGATATCTCATGAAATTTTTGAATTAAATTTCTCAATCTATCAGAAAAATAATTGTTTCTATTTCTTGAAAATTTTCAACATTTTGAAAAGTATCTAACTTCTAATTTTCATCAAAATTAAACATTTCATTCGAATAATTTGCAAGTTCTTTATTCATCTGTGAGAAAATTTGACAAAAATTTCTGAAACGTGAAAAAATTTTTGTTTATAAATTTTGAAAATGCTAGCGCGTCCTCGGGTTGCGGATAGAGGAACGGCCCGTTAGGCTGAACAGCCCCTCAGGTTAGCTGCGAATACAAGAATAAGCAGCCGCGGACAGCCGATAGGAACCAGTCGTGGGTGTGGTGAGCCCAGCCTAAGATGTTGGTCTAGCACTGCCTAGCACTGGTAGAGAACACGATGACCATGGTTTGGAAGAACCCACCCATTCACGTTCATACGCAATGAGTGGGTCCTGGCAGGCCGAGGTGCTGCGTGTATTCACCTAGAAAAACTACCCGAACCAAAACTAAAAATCTTGTAAGGGAAAAATCCTGCTGCCCATTGGACACCGCAGCTATGACACTGCCCGCAAGGGATGTGTGGAATGATTCGCCTGTATAGGGCCAAAGGGGTACTGATGCCAGTATAGGCGCGCTGCCTTGCAGGGGGACGTTAGGATACGAGGATGAAACTGTAATGTTTCTGACGACAAGTTGACATGGTCCTTGTCAGGGTCGGAAAGCTCCCATACTTAGACCTAGGGAGGTATGGGGGTTATCACTCCTGGGACAGTGGAGGCCCTTGCCTCAAAAGACAAATTTGTAAATTAATACGCACAGTTTGGAAAACAGAACGCATTCCAGAGGAATGGAATGACTCTATTGTTATTCCTATCTTTAAAAAAGGCGATAAAATGAACTGTAACAATTATCGGGGAATTTCACTTGTGTCGTCGTGTTATAAGATCCTGTCCAATGTAATCTTAGGTAGGCTAACTCCTTTCGCCGAGGAAATCATTGGGGATTACCAGTGTGGATTCCGCCGAAACCGATCTACAAGCGATCAAATGTTCACAATTAGACAACTGCTAGAAAAAAATGGGAATTTAATGAAGCAGTGCATCGGCTATTTATCGATTTTAAAAAAGCTTACGACTCTATTATACGCGCGCGAATGTACTGGATCCTAGAGTTCTTGGGTGTGCCAAAAAAATTGGTTAGACTTATCGAAATTTGCTTAAGCGGAAGTAGGGGAAGAATACGCGTAAACGGAAGGTTATCTGAAGAGTTTTCGATCCGCGATGGTCTGAAACAGGGCGGTGCACTTTCGTGCGTCCTTTTTAACTTAGTTTTAGAATACGTGGTTAGGCAAGTGCAGGCGAATCCGACCGGTGCAACCCTCAATGGGGTAATACAAATTCTTGGACATGCGGATGATCTCGACATACTAGGGGATGATAAAGAAACGGTAGCTAAAAATGCAGAAATCTTGATCACAAAAGCCAAAGATATTGGCTTGGAGGTTAGCGAAACGAAAACAAAATATATGACCGTCGTCAGATCTGAACAAAGCAATCAAGACGGGGATCTAACAGCCGGAAATATGAAATTCGAAAGGGTTAGCGAGTTCAAATACCTCGGGTCAATTATAACTAGCGAAAATAAGATTAAAACGGAAATCAACGCGCGACTGCACGCTGGCAATGGGTGCTACTATGCAGCAAACACACTATTAAAATCGCGATTGCTATCTAGAAACATCAAAGTAAGAATCTACAAAACAATAATAATGCCGGTCGTCATGTACGGGTGCGAAACGTGGGCGCTGACGAAAGGTGAGGAGAATAGGTTTAGAGTTTTTGAGAATAAAGTGCTTAGAAAAATCTATGGTCCAAAAAAGGACGAAGAGACCGGCGAATGGAGAAAACTGCATAATGATGAGCTGCATGCTCTCTACGGGTCAGCAAATATTAATAGAGTAATGAAAGCGCGTAAACTAAGATGGGCGGGGCATGTAGCAAGAATGGGAAATGAAAGAACAGTGGCGCAAGTTTTAAGAGGGAAACCGATTGGTAAGAGACCCTTAGGCAGACCGAGAAACAGATGGGAGAAAAATGTAAGGGATGATTTAAAAGAACTAGGACATGATTACTTAAACTGGATGGAGGATGCACAGGATAGAGATGTGTGGCGGTCTCGGGTAGATGAGGCAATGAACAATCGAGTTCGAACTGCTAAACTATAATAATAATACATTTTTTAACTTCGGTCGGAAATATCTGGTTATCGTGGCTACAACATTCAAGTAACCATACATCATACATACAGAGAGACAATGACAAATTTTTATGATTTTCGGAATCTGTGAGTGTCAAAACGTAAAGATCCGTTAAAAACTAGAGATCGAAAATTTGGACGATTACATTACACTCTCATGAATGAGAATGTGAAAATTGAATCTTTGAACACTGATTCATAAAATTAAAAATTGTTTGATTACAAACGCTCTTAATTGATGATTTTATAAGTATAAGTCTTTAATAAGCAATTATTCCATTTTTGATGTTATCAATTGTATAGGTACCATCTTTAATCGTTTAAAATTTTAATTTTGAACGTTTTATTGTCGTTAACATTGAACATAAGTATAGCGAACTTCTGAGAAACACAAAAAAACATAGAAAAAACTGAAGGTACGAAACGTTGCAGGTAATCGTTCAAGCAGGGTAATAGTCAGCTGATTATCTCAAACTAAGGTAAACATTTCGTGGTTACAGGCCTGTAACGTGTTGCCTCTAGCGGAGTCCGCCGCAGATCTCTGCGATTCATCACGGAAAGTTTACCTCACTTTGGAGTACCCACCTCGCGCTTACCCTGCTTGACCCTCAGTTTCTTCGGTGAAGTCGATTAGTCGCATTTTTCTTCACAAAGTCGGAAAAATTCGCATTAAAAAAAAATAGCAAAATCAAAGCCATGGAATTAGGATCATCCCTGTGGATGTACTATTCCCTTCAAAATGCCAAATGAAGAAGGAAAATAATAATCGATCGTATCCGATATTCCTGAACTGTAATGAGAAGTTGTCGAAGGAGACAAGATGCAATGCATCGCCTTGTTAAGTCAGTCCTGGGGACTGAGAGAGAAGACACGTCTGTCCAAAGACGGCTGAAAACTTGAAAAGGAGGTTGAAGAAGGTTGAAGGGCAGTGAAGTGGCTGAGGAACGTGCAACGCAAGACGAGGGGGACGGCGGGAGTATATTGCGTTGATTTTGCGGTGTCTCGTTGCCAGACCTGCCAATTATTAGACAGCCGCTTGCGGTCGTGAATTTTTCTCCCCGTGCATTTTAGAACGATACCAAGGGTGGACGTTTTAATAGTGATACTGGTCATCCAGTGTAAGGAAACAACCATCCTCTGACGCAGAACGGCCCATTGACGTCGCAATTACTAACACTGCACTTCTATATTTGTTCAGATATCAAAATATGTCGGAAAAAATCAAAAAATGCGTTCTAATCTATAATCCAAAAACGATATATGTGTAAACATCTTCGATAGATGTTAATTTCCGAAGAAACCAATACATACGTCCTAATCTATAATCCAAAACCAACTTATGTGTAAATATTTTGGATAGACGTTAACTTACAACTATTCAAGAATCCAAAACCAATTCAATGCTTAAACATCTACGATAGAGTACATGCAACCTGAACCACGACCCAGAATAGATTTATGTGCAAACATCTTCGATAGACGTTAACTTTCAAAAAAATCAGTTCATGCGTCCTACTGTAAGATCCCAACCCGATGTATGGGTAAATATATTCTATGAACGTTAGCTTACAAAGAAATCAAATACATGGGTAATAAACTATGACCCGGGATTGATTTATGTGTGAACATCCTCAAGAGACGCTAAGTTATAAAAAAAAAATCAGTTCATGCATCCTAATCTATACTCCAAACCCGATTTGTGTGTAAACATCTTCAAAAGACATTAACATACAAAAAATTCCGTGCACACGTCTTAATCAAGGATCAAAAACTGATTCATGTGTAAACATCTTCGATAGACGTTAGCGTACAAAAAATCAGTATATGCTTTCTACTCTATGATCCAAACTCAATTTGTATGTGAACATCTTCGATAGGCATTAACAAAAAACATCAATCCATGCATCCCAAAATTACGAACCATATTTCGTGGCAGTCTTGAATCATGCTAAAGCCAGTATAGTTTTTCTCAAGCCTCTCTACTCACGCAATACTAGCCTGGCGCTACACTGGCGCTGTCTAGTTTACATTCTCATTCTAATGGGAAGGTATTGGTTTTATGTAAAATTTGACTTGGTCGGCTTCCATCAAATGTCCACGTTTTGAGACCACCTGAGCTAGAAAAAAAGGTTTTTACCAAGGTGTCTGTCTGTAGTCTGTCTGTCTGTCTGTAGGCACGATAACTTCAGAAAAAATAATCAGATTGGGTTGTGCTTTAGCACACTTTTTGAGGGCCTAAAAAGAAAGAACAAGTTCGTTAACCAGCTAATTTTGATCAAAATTCAAAAAGTTCCAGCATTTTGAAAATTGTTGAGACCATTTTTTTTCAAAATTCAAAAATTCTATGTATGGCTATTCATAGTACTCCGAAACTCGAACAATTTATCCCAATGACTTTTTCGAGTAAGAAAAAAATTACCAGAGTAATAGCATTTTCAAAATTACAAAAAACAAACGTAAATGAGCATTTTATGCCGAAAAACGCACGATATGGAAGAAAGTCAAAAGGAGAAAAATGTTTCTTTCTGAACACCCTACAATATTTTCGTAATAACTTTTTGAATTTTTTGAATCCAAATTTTGATCACACAAAAAAATAATGAATAATCAATAATTTCATTTTGCACCCAAAAAAGATCTTCAAATTTGTTATTATTCACTTTTTGAAATGATGCGTAGTTTTTGTTTTATTCGTAAAATACAGCATTGGAAATAGTAAAATTAAATTTCTAGACGAATATCACAAGCTACGAGAAAAATGACACAGACAAAATTTGTTCATCCAAAGAAGAGGTACAAATTTGCTTTAAATCGTGTTCTCATAGGATGCGTAGTTTTTGTTTTATTCGTGACTTTTTCATTTCTTTCATACGGTGCACAGAACCGAGCGTGGAACGCAAGGTTCAAATGATTTCCAAATCACATATCGAGCGCGAAGCGCGAGTTTCTGGATGAGAATGTGTTCCTTAAGGTCGATAGAACGTTGGGTAAATAGAGTTCCATTTTATTCTAAAATAAAAACAAATCTAACAATCACTTCACATGTAGAGGTTTTGATAATTTTATAATATTTGCAAATAAATTTTTTATTTCCATCAAAGTCGAACACGAAGTTCAAAAATCTAGAGAAACCGAGCGTAAAACGCGATGTAAATACGTCCGAGCGCGTAGCGCGAGGTGAATACATAATCGAGCGCGAAGCGCGAGACCCAACAGTCGCACGCCCTAGGCGCGCTCAAACTTGCGAGCGATGCGAGCCGCGCGCAAAGCGCGCGATGAGAATGTGCCCGCGGGGCGGGCAGATTTTTTTTTATGTGTCTGGTTCAAAACTTTTTGCTGTCTAGTCCCAGTCTTGGCGCTATCTAGGAGTTCGCTACAAATTTGAATATATGAAGATTGTCCAGATTTTAGCTCGTTTCTAGATAGAATCACGGTTTGGACTAAAAAAAAAGTTACTGAAGTGAATTCAGAAAATAAAAATTTTGAAATAAAAGATTTATAAAATTACAATACATAATCGCATAAACGCTCAAATAATTATTAAATGTACACTATTACATATTTCAGATAATAAGCAATAATTATTGAAGGTGATTGAAGTCTTAATATAGGAACTGTATTCTATCCAACGATTTTTTTAGAATGTTTAAAAACATTTTCTTCCAATTATTGAATTATATAGTGAAGTTATAATAAATTTATATTAGATTTATAATAATTATAATATGTATACTGTTATGTATTATAGTTATAATATTCCAGAAAATCAAATTTCCACATTACTGATTTATTTAATTTATTTCAATTATTTATTGATTGCGTTAATGATAAATAAACCTGATGTATTAATTATTCAAAATAAAAAACAATCATTATTTCGTAGCCTAATCGCAAGTATAATCATACGAACTTTATTATTTTCAATGATTTATTCACACATCACGCACTTTGAATGTTGAAAATTTTTTCATGTTTTATTGAAATAAATATTACGATGTGATGAATTGAAATTCATATCCGACAAAGATGAAAAAGTTTTCAACTTTCAGATGGCTGAGTGTGTTAAGGCGACGGGACGAAGTTATTAATTATTTTTTATTCAAATAGACGATCTGTCTAGAAGCTAGGCGATCCGAGCGTTACATCCCAGTCTAGCAACTAGACAGTCAGCCTGTAGCGCGCCAGTGTGGATTCAAGGCGAACTTGACAGAAACATTACAGCGCCACGAAATTTTTCCACATGGGCATATTTATGTGTAAGCATCTTCGATAGACGCTAATTTACAATAAAATCGGTACATACGTCCTAATCTATAATACAAAACGGATTTTTGCGTCTTTCATCCACGTTATCTTAACAAAATGAGTACATAGGTCCCAAGATACGACCCAAGACAAATTATAAATATAACTCTCAACTATTTTTGAAAAAAAATTGATAGTAACGCTACTTTTTTCTCAAATTATGAAAATTCTTTGGTAGTTTGTTCAAATAACATATTCGCCATCTCAAAAACCGAAGTTTCAAAATGATAAACTCCATGGGGACCACCCTAGTAGACATCCTGTAATATTTTGAGCGCTAGGTGAGAAGTGAATAGGTGAATACTGGGAAGCAATAAAGTCTAAAAAAGGAGTATGATGTAAGTCTTGTAATTGCTTCTTATAAATGCAGTTTGAAGCACCGTATTATGGAATTGAAGTGTCGATTTCTTCCTTGTCTTTCTATCACGACTAGAGTTTCTTCGTGTTTGGTTGATATCGCGGTGACAAATGAGAATACGCTAGATCTTATTTTCTCATTGTCAGACGGAATATCTCAGGGTTAACGGTTATTCGACCTGCTTTCATAAATCAGGGTGGACACAATGCGTCGTTCTGCCAGATTATGTAAATGTAATGGCCCTTCCGATATATCGAATCGAATCGATGCGCGGTCGTTCATTCCTACGGGTGTATTGTACAATGTGCATTACAGTTTGACAAGTAAAATATAGCTAGATGAGAATTCAATGCGACCTAGACTTTTTGCTCATGTTAAACAAATTCTTGTACTTTACATGCTCGAAGAACATGTAATGTAAAAAATTCGTAAGTTACTTATGCCAGTTTTTACAAATATAGCAAACAGTATTTCGGTTCACAGGCTGGAAATGTACACAGAGATCACTTTACTTTTGTAAAGACCTTCTTAATGTAATAATCAATTCTGCGAAATTATACATTAAGAGAGACCGAGTTAACATCGAGAAATGTGGATACTAAGACTCAACATCTTGATTTTGAACTACAATCAACTCCCGGTTTATGATATTCTCCCTCGAGGGCCGCACTCTCAGCGCGTTTGTTGCACCAGGTTGCGTCATGCGACCAAATCCAACAGAAATAATCCAAGCAGCCTTGCCTATTTACGCTTGGATTCTCTCGATTTAGGATCAAGCTCAAGGCAATCCATGTCCGAAAACGGTCTTATATCGGGAGTTGAGTGTATATGACAACGATCTAGATATTAAAGCGTAATATCTTAATATCCAAATTCAAAATCCAGGCATTGATAACTTTAAAAATAAATACATCATATAAAACATTTCATTAATACAAAGAAATGGTTTTATCTAAACCAAAAGTATGAAATTATTGTTTCTAGTTAATATTGACTTCACTAAGTGAAATATTAATCGAGCGAAGGAACGTTGTTATTTTAAATCAAGCAAATAAATATTTAAAAAATAATGCACACTAAAATTATTTTATTTATTATTAATATTTGAATAAATTTAAATATTTCAGTACATCGACTGTGAATAAAAGTTTTTCTCAATTGGAATATTTGAATCCTTGGTTCACAGAAGCGTACCCTAAGTTTTACCAAATATTCATATTATGAATAAATATGTCTGTGATCCTAAAATGTGATGTAGTTATAATTAAGTGAATTATCAATTGATTAATAAATTAATTAATTACTTCGTTATTATTAACTTATTAGTCACATGTTATTTCTGAACAATCTTAAATTTAACAAATTAAATGCAAATGACGCATATATGCGCAGGAAAAATCCGTGACACAACTGGTAATGATGCATATATGCGCACTTGGAATAACTGCCACAAAACTCAACGAATTTGGATAAAAATTGGTATGCCATAATTTTTTGGTCGCTGATGACGAATTGGTGGTCAAAATTGAGAAATTCGAAATGTCGGATCCAATATTATTATTATTATTATTACACCATTAAGCCATTTCTCTTTCGGGGTAGGCGTGACTTGGTCGGTTGGAAAATGGTGAATAGGTATATGGATATAAGGTGTATAGGTAAATATCGGTGTATAGGTATATAGGTGTGAGGTATATATGTTTTAGATTGATCTGCAATTCTCGTGTTATTTATTTAAATGACACGTTCATTCCGCAACACTACTCCGACCCAGGTTGCTGATCAATCTCTCTAGCGATCACCCCAAGTGAGGAGCCTCACAAAGTTGTTATGCATGGTTCCTCACTTGGGCCCATTAGTATCCTAGGTCTTTGTTTCACGCATCATTCACTTTATTGTCACTCTGTTTACAAACTATTTGTCGCCACACTTTTCTGTCCTGGCATACTACTCTAGCTTCCTTCACGTCCATGCATTTTGTCATGCAAGCTCTTGTGTTTCTATGGCTTCTTATGTCTCTTCGGATTAGTGTGTCTTTCACAGATTCTAACCATTCTTTCGGCGGTCTACCTCTGTGCATTCTGCCATTTACTTTACCTTTATACACTTGCTTGGTCAGTCGTTCATCTTTCATTCTTTCAAGATGTCCGAACCACCTTAGCTGATTTCTTTCCCATATGTCTACTAGTGTCTCTCCTGTACCACATTCTTTGAGGATTGTCTCATTTCGTTATTTGTCCATCAGTGTTTTCTCGCATATTTTGCGCAGAGGTTTCATGCCGATCGCGTTGATTTTACTCATGTCCTTCTCTTGACAGGTCCATGTCTCGCTACCGTATAGTACAGTCGGTACGAAAATAGATTTATGTATGGCCATTTTAGCTTTTTTTGATATGTTTTTATTTGTGAGGATGGAACATGCTCTACCTATAACCTGCTTACCCTTATTTATGCGCCTATCTAACTCCCCATCTATTCTTCCGTCGTTAGGGAATAGACTACCTAAATATACGTACTTGTCAACTTGTTCTAATCTCTCATCATTTAGGACAATGTTGCATATTGTTTTCTCACTTTTACCCTCAAACACCATGATTTTCGTTTTATTCACGTTAATTTTGAGGCCGATGTTCTTCATGCTTGTATTAAGTTTATTTAACATTCTTTGCAAGTGTCCTCGACTGATTCTACCATAACAATCTTGTGATCTGCGAAATCTAACCCACCTACCTTGACTGTTTCGAGATCTACACCTTCTTCGTCGAAGAGGGCAGTTCCTAGTCACTTATCCATGAATATGATAAATAGCCACGAGTACATAACGCATCCTTGCTTCACGCCTTGCATAATATCGAACCAGTCACTCAGTTTCCCATTTACCCTTACACTCGCTTTACTACCTGTATATATTCTTTTTATTGCTTGTAGAAGCCCTCCATTTACTCCATAGTCTTTAGGAACTTCCCAATGTTTACTTCTATTTACCTTGTCAAATGCTTTTTCTATGTCAATAAATGCACAGAAAACTTCCTTTCCTACTCGCAAGCTTTTTTCTGTGATCTGTTTTAGGCTAAATATCTGATCTGCACATGACCTTCCTGGCATAAATCCACTTTGGACTTCCCATATCTTCCCTTCTGTAATTTCCATTACCCTACGGATAAGTATTTTTGAGTATATTTTACTTACGGTACTTAGTAGGCTGATACCTCTGTAATTACTGCAGCTGCTTTTATCTCCCTTTCTTTTGTATATTGGTACAATGATCGCTTCTCCCCAATCGTTTGGGACTTCTCCTGTCTCGGAACATAAATTTATCAATTCGCACAACCTGTGAGTTATGAACTCGCCACCGTATTCAAGCATTTCAGCGCTAATGCTGTCTATACCCAGCAGCCTTACCGTTTTTCAAGTTCCTAATTATATCTCTGACCTCAGTGACACAGACTTTTTCACTCAGTGGCACAGACTTTTTCAATTGGGTTTTCTAGAGTCTTTGAAAGCGTCTACTATCCCGTCTATATCATATAGAATTTCACCTTTGCTGTTTCTCATGCTGAGAAACTCTGTACTTTGACTTTCCTTCAACTATATATATAATAGTTTCATAATTCCTTCAAAGTAGTTTTGTATTTTGTTCTCTTCTTCTGTTCTTAAAGTCACGTGATTTGAATGAGAGTCAGTACAAAGTGGTTTTTTTTTTGGTCGCTCATGGCGAATCCGAAGTCAAAATTGAAAAATTCAAAATAACTGATAATATAGTAGAATATAGTCATCAGCGACCTAAAAAACTCTCTTCCATTCAAGTCACTTGATTTTTGCATTTCAGTCCGACAAATTGGATTCGCTATTTAAAATTTTTCAATTTTGACTCGGGATTCATCATCAGCGACCTAAAAACCCCTTAGGAAATGAACTTTCATGATGAATACGGAATTATTTGCTTCTACCAGTTTTGCCACATAACGTCGATTTCGAGCCGACCAGTTAACTGGTTAGAGAAAAGCTTGAATTGGTTATAAAAATAATATTTAACAACATAAAAGAATATGAATTATCAATAAAGAAAATAAAAAACTGACTTAAAAAAATCGCTAAACAGTAAAAAAAATACTTTAGGAAAAGGAAGTTAGTAATCTTAATAGAATGACAGAGATAGAATAAGTTAACAAGTAAAGCATGAATAAAGAATGAAATAATACCATATTTCAATTGAAAATAAGATAAATGAACAGTCGGAAACTATTAATAATTTTTAAGTCGACACCAGAAACAACTATCAATTTAAAAAAAACACACATACATTAAAAAAGTATTTCAAAAATGCAATAAAAAGTACAAAATAATGTAGAAAAAGAAAACGAGGAATTAGTAGAGAATTTCAACATACAAAAAAATACATGTATTAACTATAATACAATTTCTCGCAAACAAAAAAATATTCCAAAGAAAGTTGAAAAATAGGTCAAATCAATATAATTTCATATTGTTAACAATAAGAGAGAAATCGGGGCATAAGTTTGATAGTTGTTTCTTTCCTTTTCCTAAATTATTTTGTATTGTTCTGTCTGCTTTTTTGAAGTCAGTTTTTGATATTTTTAAGCAAATTTTTATTAGAAAACTTTTCAATTATATGTGCACAAAACGTATTCTGAAAGAAAGAAAATTAAATAAAAAATACTGATGATGAAATTACCTACAAGGATATTTTTCGAGCTGCTGTGAAAATGTCCTAATTTTTATAATAATATAACACAAATTTTTCCCTCATATCAGCATAACAATTATTAAGGTTCTGTGTCAAATTGAGCCAGGCTAAAAGAAACATGTCTATTTTATAGAAACATATTTTAAACAAAAGGTCAAATTTCGAGGTTTCAGGTTTCAGGTCAAATGCTTCAATGTTCTATAGCTCACTTTAAAGACAAGTCGCGACATTCCCAATAATGATTTTACTCACCATATGATTTTAAGAAATCCAAAACAATAATAATATGTTGGAATATTACTAAAACTGATTTACACCTTTACACATTTTTGAAATTTCGTGACTTTTTCGCACGAAGTGTGACCCCAGAGAAGAATCCAGGGAGAAAATTCTAAAAATATCTTGATAATTCAGTAAAGTACGATCGATCACTACCTGCAATCTGAGCCCAAAAACTTTTAAAAAATGTTAAATATTTCCAAAGTTGTTCACAAAAATTTTCATGGTAATATTATAAAAGTTGAGAAACTTTAGCAAAATCTCAAAAACAGAAGTATAAATCATTATCGCCTGTACTGTGGAACACTCTTTTTCTATTCGCAATAATTACAATAAGTGTATAAATAATGATTTTCGAAATTAGGAAGTACGCTCTTATTTTATTATTACAATTTGTTGTATTCTAGGGTATTTAAAAACATATAAAGCAATCTTAGAAAATTGCCAACATTTCCAAATATTTTAAAGGAAGAAACTTCATAAAACTTCCGAGGATATCAATCATAATTTTAAGGAATTTTGAACGCCCTTTAAAAGATATTTTAAAAAATTTTCCAAGATCGCAAAGAATTTTATAAGACTTTGAATATTTCAAGGGATTTCGAAAATATTGTCAGTTTTCATGTAATTTCACGGGATATTCTAATATCTAATGGATTTCAAAAAATTTATTGACAAGAATTGAGGGATTTCATAGGATTTCAAAGATTTGAAGAGATTCTTGAATATTTCAAGGTATTTCCAGAGTTATTACATTTCTTTATAGATTTTATGATATTTAAAATGATTCCAAGGAATATTCAAAGGAGTTTAATATGTTGAAGGGATTTAGAAAGATTTTAAAGATTTTAGGGTATTGCGTTAAGAATTCTAAAGAATTTTCCAGAGCTTTACAAAATTACAAGGGATTCGGATTTTAAAAGGTTTCAACAGATTTGAATGATTTTCGGGTATTTCATTCCAAGGCATCTTCAAAAGCTTTAACGATATTTTCACGTTTATTTTTTAAAATGATATGCTTGAAAATCATTAGCATATTGGAAAACATTATAATCAAAGTGAAGCTTTACTTTAAATTTATATAATATCGATTATTTTCCGATTTTCAGTTAGCTTCATTTGTTGCTAATAACTTTTGTGTCACCGGATGATAAGATAATGCCTTGTTACGTCGAATCGTTTTACGATCTTTTTGGGCTTCTAAATCGGTTATTTTGGTCGAATAAAGACACTTTAAGTGTAATAAAATTTTCACGTCTTCAATTATATTCGAGAATCTTCAATTATTACTCAATTTAAAGGTGGAAATTGAAAATTTAAGCCATAAAATTAATGGAAAACTGTTTTGTTGCCGAATAACATATAAGCTCGGTGACATGTATAAGGTATAATAACTCTGAAACTATAATTGGAAACAAAAAAGAGCTTTGTTTTGT
This sequence comes from Andricus quercusramuli, assembly GCA_932178445.1. Taxonomy (NCBI): domain Eukaryota; kingdom Metazoa; phylum Arthropoda; class Insecta; order Hymenoptera; family Cynipidae; genus Andricus; species Andricus quercusramuli. Next base: position 48,970 of record CAKNXH010000786.1, on the reverse strand, counting down.
AATTCTGCAATTAAAGCTGAAAAATACGTGTATTTAACAATTAGTGGCCGCCCATGAATCTCGTGACACGTTTTTCCTTTGTTTTAATAAAGATGAGAATACAATTTTCCTGAAGAGAAAAAAGAGTACAACGACATAAACAGAAGAAAAGCGCGTCACGAGATCTGTGGACGGCCTCTTGGACCTTGCGCTTCCTTTTTATAAAAATACAACTAAATAAATTTCGAAAAAATGCGAGTACTATTGAAAATCCCTGCTAGCTTCGAACCACGACAACTCGGTCAAAAGAAGAGATAGGGAGTGGAAAAGAATTGCTGAAAAGATTATGAAATTCGGCATCTGATGAACCCTCGCAAGGATACTTTTGATTTTTCAAGAGGATAAATCACGTGAGAAGTTGATTCTTTATATGAAAAAATTTCTCGAATTTTGTACCTCGAGTTCAATTTGTGACATGACCCAGGAAAGTTGTACTAAAAATTTAAAACTTACTTGACGCAATCTTTGAAATGTTATCATTAATGTAAGCTTATAAACTCGTGTGGAAAAATTACGTGACAGGCTTGAATCATGTTAAAGCCAGTACAGTTTTTCTCAAGCCTGTCTATTCACGTAACACTAGCGTGGCGCTACACTGGCGCTGTCTAGTTTTGCCAAGTGTTTGATTCAAACCTTCCTGCTCTCTAGTCCCGGTCTTGGCGCTATCTAGGAGTTCGTTACGAATTTGTATACATAAAGATCCTCCAAATTTTAGCTAGTTACAGAGGTGAATTCAGAAAATAATTATTTTTCAATGAAAGATTTAGGAAATTATAATACACAATTGCACAAATACTAAAGCAATAATTAATTGTACACTATTACATATTTAAGATAGTAAACAATAATTGTTGAAGGTGATCGAAATCTTAATACAAGAACTGTATTCTTCACAACGATTTTTTTAAGAATGTTTAAAAACATTTTCTTTTAAATGAATTATATAGTAAAGTTATAATAAATTTATATTGTATTTATAATATTGATGATATTCCAGAAAATCAAATATTATTATGAATGATGTATTCAATTTATTTTAATTATTTATTGATTGCGTGAATGATAATTAAGCCTAACGTATTAATCATTTGAAATAATAAACAATCATTATTTCGTAGCCTAATCGCAAGTAAAATCATACAAACTTAATTTTTTTTTAATGATTTATTCATACATCAAGCACTTTTCATGTTTGCGGAAACTCACTTCTTCATTTTGTGGTGTACAAAAGCTGTTTTTATATTTTTAATTAACTGCAAAATCTATATATTGGACTTTTATGGTATGAAAAATAATTATATTAATTAATTATTAATTATTTTTTATCAAAATGACCGATCTGTCTAGAAACTAGTCGATCCGAACGTTACATCCCAGTCTAGCCACTGGACAGTCATCCTGTAGCGCGCCAGTGTCGACTCAAGGCAGGCTAGACAGAAACAGTACAGCGCCACAAAATTGTTCCACACGGGAAACTTACAAATTCTTATAGGTTCCCGAGAAATTATTAAAAATGTCCAAGTCTGCCGAAAGCAGCGATTGCCGACTGAAGCTCAACGCATATACGTTTGGTAAATCATTTCTCGGGAATCCATAAATATTTTCTAAGTTTTATTAATTTAAGCTAAAGATAAGATTTAAAAGATTATATGGTGTAAGCTTCAGATTTTTTATGCAACTTTCCCAAGTCATAGCATGAGTTGAAGTTGAGATACAAAATCCAAGCAGACACGTTCGGACATTTTTCGTCATTTCTTGGGAACCCATAACATTTTTTTACTTTTTATTGGCTGAAATTGAAGACAAAATTTCAAAGATTGTGTCGTGATGCATCCTCTTTAAAAATAAAAAAAATATTTTTACGAGAGTTTATCGGACGCGAAACTTCACAAGTTTTCCAACCATTTCTTTTTAAATCTTTATTTTTGTCCGAGTTATCGTGGTTCGTCAGCAGTGACTTTTAATACTACGCGCACGGAGAAAAATGGATAATCAAGCTTGGAATGTCAAAATTTAGATGGTCAGTTTGATCTTTCAGATAGAACCAAGAACCATCCAGAATTTTTTCTTCATAGTCAGGGAGAACATAAATTTATAGTCTGTTTGAATATCCACAGCTGTTTTCGACTCACTATCAAGATAATTCAATCAACACTCGAGACTGTCAATCAGAAGTGGCTGCGTCACGACCTCTACCGAACGCCGAGCGAACGCATCCGACAGTCGTACTCGAAACCATTTTCGAAGCGATCCTGACGTTCGGCGTCATGTTTGCAGTATTTTTAATTAGTTTAAACAACTTGTTGATATTTCGAACATGCGTGGAGACTAGATAATATCTGGAGAACATGATGGAGAATGGGATATTCTTAACATTTTTGACCGAAAATGTCCTCAAAATTTCGTAATTCGTTGATAAAGAAACAAGAGTTGCGAAATTTGTAATACGCATTTATATTGTTTTCTGTACTTTCCAGTGTTAACAATGTTTCAATTCAGTGCAGTGATGCCCTTTCTTTAGCCTCTCATGCTCAAAGTAATATGTCTCAGATAATACAATGCAACCTCTGATATGATTAAGTTAACACTCCGAGATGATGAAGCTAAAATTCCTGAGATAATCAAGGTTACTCTCCAGTTTCGTCAACTTTACACTCTGGGATAGTGAAGCTAACCATCAAATTTTGATACTCCACAAATGGCACGCTATACCATCCAGCGATTCTAGGGGGCTGTATGGTCAGCCAGACATTCTAGATGTTCAAGCTGACTAGCCATTTTTCTCCGTGCCCGATAGTTGTACCGATAATTTCAGACGGTAGTTTATAACGAATATGCACAGGATTCAATATTTTAAACCTTTTTATTTTCACCCGCAAGCAATCATGAACCTTGAATAGGAAGTGGAAATGACAAAACGATCTGGACAATGTTTCAGAAATGCTAATGTAAATCCGCGATGAGATGCGGTTGGCGGCGAGAAAGAAAGAGGATGCGATACTGCGATGACGGCGGCGGTCTAATACTAATACGATTCGATGCACGCTTCGGATCAATTTAATTACGCTCGGCTTGGTCGTGTGTCAAACGGTAATAAATGCGATAGGTCGAGAACCTCGTTGATCCTTTCGTTATAGCGTCCTCGAACTCTTTATAAACCGCGCAAAAGCTGAACGTATAAAAAGGAAGATAAAAAAACAAGTTTTGCTTTCTCTATACTACCTTTCTATGGAAAAAGGATAGTAACTACAAAATCAGTGAAGGAAGAAAATCGGTGAAAACGTTTGAATCTGGTTTTGCCTATTCCGTTTAATTTAATAAATATTTGAATAGTTTTTCTACTGTCTACCGCTATTTCAAACAAAAGTTTCAGAATTTTTCCATGTGTTTCCAAGTAAAAAATAATTCGATTACTTTTCCAGGTTTTCGCAAGGATTTCCAGGACGCTGGACATCCTGAATAATATTTTAAACTGCAGATGAAGTCAAAATTCCAAAGCGTTTCTGTAGGAAGTTGTAAGTCTTCCATAAGTGGTAGTCGCATCTAGGTAGATCTAAATAAACACTTTCAGCAAGAAAAACAATTAATTTCCAGAGCCATAGATATTTATAGCCTAACATAGGAAAATTGACATTTTTTGCACAGTGAAATTCGCGATTTTCTAAAACATTTTCTGTTGACTCTAGGAAGTTGTAAATCTTTTAGAAGTGGGAGTTGAAACTACGAGTAGGTATATCTAAACACTTTGAGAAAGAAAAAAATATTTTTAGAGCCATAGCGATATTGCCCAATATAGGAAATTATGAAATTTTTCTCCACAGTGAAATTCAAAGTTTTCTAAAACATTTTCTGATGGTCTTAGGAAGTTGGTCTTTCAGAAGTGGGAGGCGCATCAAGGTAAATCTAAAGAAACCCTTTTAGTAAAAAAAAACTAATTTCCGGAGCTATAGACATTTAAAACCCAATGTAGGAAAATTAAAATTTCTATCCCACCCTTAATTTGAAGTGCTAAAAAAATTTTTTCAGTTGTTCCTAGGATTTTGATCTTTCAGAAGTGGGAGTCGGAACAAGGTAAATCTAAAGACACAATTTTAGAAAAAGAAGAAAACATTTTGAGCCAAAAAGATTTATAGCCCGATATACGAACATTTGAATTTCTCTTTCACCCTGAAATTCGAAATTATCCCAAACATTTTCTATTGGCTCAATGATGTTGCGAATCTCCTAGAAGTATGACTCGGAACCAGTTCTATCAATAATATCAGTTGGTGGTAACCAAACCAAACTCCGTTCTTAGACTGTTGTCGATAAAATCCAAGTGATGAATTTTTTGGTCTTTACAGTCTTAACAAAAACAACACATTGTAATTGTGGTGTCAAAATTTTAAGAAAATCGACGTTTCGTCTCGGCTTTGAGCCATTCTCAAGATCTAAACAATATAATTTTTGAAAAATTTTTAATAAAATTAACAAAAGTTAATTAAAGTCGAAACAACGAATTGAATAAATATATATGGTAAAAACTAAAAACAATTACCTGAAGTCGATAAAAATTGTCGGAAAAACATGAATAAAAAACTGACGTCACTTCAATAATTTCGTAGTCAATTAATAAACAAATCAGTTTGAAATCAAAAGATCTTTAATTCTCTGTGCGAGATATTAAAGATCCACAACATATGTACTACATTTTTAGCAATAAGTCAAAGGTAACATTTAACGACGATGACATGAAGATACATTGAACGAACAGACGGATGTTTACAATAATGAAACCTACCAACTCACTTTACAATTATATCGATGGTAGCATCAAAACAGACCCAAATGAGGCAAACGCGCCAATTGTCAAATATTTGAAAGCAGGACGGGTGTAAATGATTAAGGAAACATGATCGAAATTATTTTAATATAATTTGATAAATTTTATTAATATTTAACGTTTCAATCTGTAAATTTATCGATTCTTTGTGAAATTTATTAATGAAGATGGACTCTAAAATACGTCTTTTAAATTCGTTTTTTTCCCTTGCCAAAATTTTAATATTTTTAAAATCGAAATCGAAATTATTATTATTATACCATTAAGCCTTTTCCCTTCCGGGGTAGGCGTGACTTGCTCGGTTGGAAAGTAGTGAAATAGGTATATAGGTATGAGGTTGATCGGTATATGGGTATAGGGTGGATGGGTATGTAGGTGTTATGTATAGATGTTTTAGATTGATCTGGAGTTCTCGTGTTATTGATATAAATGACACGTTCACTCCGCAACACTGCTCCGACCTAGGTTGCTGATCAATCTCTCTAGCGATCACCCCAAGTGAGGAGCCTCACAAAATTGTTATGTATGGTTCCCCACTTGGGCCCGTTAGTATCCAAGGTCTTTGTTTCAGGCATCATTCACTCTATTGTCACTCTGTTTATAAACTATTTGTCGCCACATATTTCTGTCCTGGCATACTACTCTAGCTTCATTCACGTCCATGCATTTTTTCATGCAGGCTCTTGTATTTCTATGGCTTCTTATGTCTCTTCGTATTAGTGTCTCATTCACAGATTCTAACCATTCTTTCGGCGGTCTACCTCTGGGCATTCTGCCATTTACTTTACCTTTATACACTTGCTTGGTCAGTCGTTCATCTTTCATTCTTTCAAGATGTCCGAACCACCTTAGCTGATTTCTTTCCCATATGTCAACTAGTGTCTCCCCTGTACCACATTCTTTGAGGATTGTCTCGTTTCGTACTTTGTCCATCAATGTTTTCCCGCATATTATGCGCAGAGGTTAGTAGATAGGTAGGGCCGGTTCTGGATAAACTTTTTCCGTACGATTAGCAACTTGCGGTAAGACTGTAGAAGGCTGTGAGATTGGTTTCGCTCCTTGTGCTGACTTGCGAACCACAGTGTTGAAGTATCCAATATCGATATTGAAAATCAATACTTGAATTGGAAATCAATACTTGAATCCGGGGAATGGAACTTTTTCGCTTAAAAGTATGGAATGGGATATCTGACGTCACAATATTAAGTTATTAATATTTGCTATCCCCGGAATTAAAGTTTTTCGCCCCAAAATAATATAATTTATGTAGCGTGTGTATGTGTGTGTGCGTGTGTGTGTGTGTGTGTGTGCCTGTGTGAGGGAAGTTAAGAGTGCTAGGTGATGAGTCATCATCCCTCGTGAGCCGCCGCCCGGGAGATAAGGTGATGATGTAGACGGTGGTGTTGCATTTCAACCCCCGTATATAATTGCTTGTTATTGTCAAGATAATTCTGAGGAAAAAAATTGTCGGTGCCTTTGAAGTCGGGGTGCGTATGTGATATGATTATTTTTAGGGCGTAAATACTTTCAAGGTTATATTTTGCAAGTTTAAACAGGTTTCAAAAGAAGAGTGCATGTACATTCCTGATGCGCCATAGCATAATATTGCCAGCCGAAATAAATATTTAATTAAAATCACCCTTTGTCATTTGCCGACATCATGCGTCAGACGTCTCACATTTCATATAATATTAAACAATTTCTGGTAAACAAAATTCCATTCTGATGACGTCATCTTATTTCCAGGAATCCTTATCTATAGCTACATCCTGTTTTGACAATATGAATTTGATTTATTGCTTCCTTCTCGATAAAAACATTTTAATGTAATTAAAATCCCCTTTGAGTTTTTCCGACATCATGCGTCAGGGGGTATCAAATTTCATATAATATTAAACAATTCCTGGTAAACAAAATTCCAGGAATCCTTATATACAGGGGGTTACCCTATGATGCAACATTTATGCTATATAAGGGTGCGCTCTCCCCTTCATTTTACCAGTACAATACTGACACCAGTCAAGACTGCTTGTTGAATAGCAAGAAAAAGTGTGTTCAATACCTATTGACAAGCAAATTTTCTCTGTGATTTCGGAAAAAGAACTGATAACAAACGTGCACTAGTGAACTTGAAATCTGCAAAGTGTTTTTCATAAGTGTCTGCTGATTTTTCAGTTTAATTTGAAATTGGATTTGCAAATTCAATTCTGATGACGTCATCATAGTTCCTGGAATCCTTATCTACAGGGTTGCCATATTTCATCAATTTTGACACTATCTACAGTGTTGCCAGATTTCAACAATTTTTGAGACTACCTACAGTGCGGCCATCTTTCATCAATTTTGAGACTACCTACAGTGCTGCCATCTTTCATCAATTTTGACACTACCTACAGTGCTGCCATCTTTCATCAATTTTGAGACTACCTACGGTGCTGCCATCTTTCATCAATTCTGATACTACATATATATGGGAGCGCTCTTCTCTTTATTTTGTCAGTGCAACACCAGCACCTGTCAAGTGTGTATGCATATCGAATAAAAAAGTGTGTGTTGAGGACTATTTAGAAGCAGAATTTTTCTGTGCTTCCCAAAAACTGATTTTATAGTAGTGAGCTTTGAAAATCTACGAAGTGTTTTTTTTTCATAAGCCTCTGCTGATCTGACTATAACTTGCAAAATGGATGCCAAAGAATATAAAAAATTCCTACAAACCATGAAGGCGGGTTATCAACTAATACTTGAGAAACAACCTCCATCAGACGATGAAATTAGATGGTGGACGAGGGAAGGAACGAGGAACATAAGAATACTAAACAAAGTGCTGAGGAAGAACAAAAAAACATCTCTGGGTCAAAAACGGGCGATTATGGCATTGATCGCTAGCCTGAAGACAGCAAGCAGAAGATTTAAGAAGTTGGTGAAAACCGGAGCTGGCATGAGTGAAGCTTCGATGAAACTGCGAGAGAGAGTAATTTGGGATGATGTGGAGAGTGCGTTTAAATCGCGGATAAGAACGGGAGTGATATCCAATTTAATCCATAAGGATTTAAATGCATTTTTAGATGACTGCAAACGAATGTTCATTCCTCGAATTAAAAATACTTTGAATAGTTTGGGTAATATAAAAGTTTATATTGATTTCACTGGGATTTTCAAGGCAATAGTGGCTGGTGAAGAAAAAATAGGTGAAAAAAGTGTTTCGACTCAGAATTATCCTATTCTAACAACGGAAAATGTTGGTGAATGGTTTGAGGAAAATGTGAGAGAACAGGTTCAAGCTAAAATTGACAAACTGAAAACGACAGATTCGGGTTGGACTTTAATAGAAATTGTGAACTTAAGGGTAAATATCAATAGATACGCCCCTTTTCAGGTTGGGTCTTCAACTTTCGTCGAATTACCCGATTTCATTCAGAGAAAAAAAGCTGTGATCAACATCAAAAATAAAGATTCATATTGTTTTCTTTGGTCAGTAATGGCAGCTCTTTATCCTGCCACAATCAATTCTTGCTGTACTAGTTCTTATCCTCAGATTAATGGTTCAGAACTAAAATATAATGATATTAAGTTTCCAATTACTCTTGAGGATATTCCGAAATTTGAAAAAATGAATGGCCTCAGTATCAATGTCTATGGTCTAGAGTTTGATGAATATAGCAAGAAGGAGGAAATTGTTCCAATTTTTCTGAGCCATGAGAAATCCGAGAAACCTATTATTCACCTTCTCATGATTGCAAATACTGAATTTGATTCAGATACCGAAGTGTATCATTTTTGTTTGATTAAAAATCTATCTCGACTAGTAACGACACAAATAACGAAATCAGAACATAGCACATACTTTTGTGATAGGTGTTTGAGCCATTTTAAATTCGAGAAATCTCTCGAAAAACATAAAGTTGCTTGTGAAAGCCTGCATAATTGCACACTAGTACTTCCCACGGAAAAAGATAATATTTTAAAGTTTAAAAATTATAAATATAAAGAGAGGGTTCAATTTGCAGTATATGCTGATATAGAGTGTTTGTTAGAGCCAGTTACCAACATACAAGGAAATGCTTATCAAAAACATATACCTACAAGTGTGGCTTACTACACAAAATGCAGCTTTGACGATTCACAATCTGA
>CAKNXH010000786.1:0-32517 GCA_932178445.1 Andricus quercusramuli | reverse complement strand
TTTGGAAATCCCCCCCCCCCCCTCTCTCATCCTATCCAAACATGGGGGGAAAAAATTGTATTTTAGCAAGAATTATTATAATTTGGTATATAATAGAAAACTCATCTTTTTTAAAACAGGTTGTAGAGTCTTCCATTTCCTGTCTGTTTCCAAGTTTCACTTTGGTTACGCGGTTCTTTCCCTATTTTTAAATAAATGACTGACTTCTGAGAGTTCTAGAGTTCTTTGAATCCGACAAAATTCCAGGCTTGTTGTGACAAACCTGTACTTTGATTACCCACTACACAATCTCTTTTGTGTTCAGCTATTCTATCTTTTAATCTCCTGCCGGTTTCACCAATATAAAACTTTTTGCAACCCTTACAAGTGATACGATAAACGACACCCGACAAACAATCAATACTATCGAAATCTTTTTTTTTTGTTAATTAAAAATTTATCTAAAGAAGGAATATTGTTAAAATACACGTTTATGTTAAATTTCCGTAAAGAACCCTTTAAGCATTCAGATAAAGTTCAACATAAGGAAGAGTAAATTTAAGGTCTGTATTGACACATGAATTAATCTATTTATTCTTTTTACTGCTACTATTGTAAATTTCAAAAATTCTTTCTTCAATAATTATATTAATTAATTGCAGAGGATAGTTATTAAACAATAAAGTGGTTTTTAACTGATTTAAATTTTCTTCTTTATATTTTACATCACTCAGCTTTACACATCTATCTATTAAACCTTTAATCAGACCAACTTTTGTATGAAAGGCATGGTGCAAATTGAAATTTGAGTATCTACCTGACCAAGATTTTTTTTTAAACCAATTAGTTTCTAAATTACCATCCTATGTTTTTTTAATCGTAATATCTAAATAATTTATTGAGTTTTTTTCTTCCAATTCATGAGTGAATTAAATTGAGGATTCTATAGAATTAAAAATATTGATAAAATCTGTTGGAATTGCAACGATTATTGCGATATATTTAAGTGTAATAAAAGTGCGAGAAGAGAAGATAGGCTGAGCCATAGGCTGAACCATGGGCAAAGGGCCTGAGGCCCTTTTTCATTTCAATAGTTCAGTTCTGTCGTCAAGCCGTCGGGTAGCACGCAGATGTAAAGACTTTTAAGGTATAAAGTAAGGTTCCAGTTTTTAATTTCATTCTAAAGTATCCAGCATTGTATTACAGTTTCCTTCCGTTCATCCAAATATACAGTTTATCTATTTATCTTCACATATAGTGTTTGTTTCTTTTAACCTTTTTATCGTACGCTGTTACTATTTTCCCATTAGTTCCAACAGGTTATGGGCCCAGAGACATGAAAGCGATAAGAAACAAGTGAAGTGAATATTTTGTTTGGAGTGACATCACAGTAAGGATTAAGTGAATCAAAGTTACATTGCAGTGAGGCGAAAATGACAGTTGTGTACAGTGGTAAAAGAAGTGTTAAAGAATAGCGCAAGGATTTCGCCCCAGTTTTCAAATTGAACAACTTAATAACAATAATTATGCGGTATGGAAATTACAGAGTGAAGCATATGCTTATGAACATAAAAGTGTGGTCAGTGGTTGACAAAGAAGCTCCAGCGGTTCGGGATGAGGCTTGGCAAGAAAAGGACGATCAAGCTTTCTCTACGATTGATTTGCTCGTGGACGATAACCAACTAGTGCACATTGCGAATGCCACCAGTGCAAGAGAAGCCTGGAAATTCTTGGAAGAATACCACCAGAAATCATCAGAGGCCAGTATAGTGCATTTATATAGAGTTCTACGCAGAATGCGATTAGCCGAAGACGGTGACATGGAGGACCATGTCAACAAAATGCAGGACACATTCAACCGAATGACAGCTCTTGAAGAAGGGATAAGGGATGAGTTTGCAGCGGCTATATTGGAGAGCTTGCGAGAATCATATGCCACTTTGGTCACCACGTTGGAAAGTCGAACTGAAGGTCTTACGACATCTTTAGTAAGAAGCAAGTTGATCGACGAGTACAGGAGACGCAAGAATAAAATGGCAATCAACGACATGACCGGCTTTTTCTGTAAGAAGACAGGGCATTATAAAAGGGACTGTGAGAAGTATCAAGCCTGGAAGAAAAAGCAGGAGAAGGTTAGCACAGCCAAACATTGTCTCAAGGATTCACGCCAAGAACTAGCTTTCACAACAAGGGAGTGTAATGCCGGCCATACACGTTACGTTTTGCCGGAGAGGAATAACTGTGCAGGCGGCCTGTGCAGGTATATCGGAGCGTCTGTGGCAATAGAACTGTGCAGTTTTTCGGGCCTGTACAGGCGGCCGGAGCAAGATCGAAAATCAATATTTTTGAGCTTGACCGTACGGTGTACCTGTGCGTGTATGGGGACTACTCCGGCCTCCTGCGCAGGCCAAGCTACACTTGCAGCCACTTCGTCACTTGTTTCCTAATTTGTGTGTAGGGTGGTTGTCGCGTCAGTCTCATTAACGTTCGATTACGTTTTCTCGTCCATTGGGAGGTAGTTTTTGAAATCTTCAGGTTCGAATTTTAAATCATTTAATAAGTTGACATGAGTATAAGCTTTCCTTTTCAATAACCAATCTTTACACCACTTTTTGCGCTTATTTTTCACTTTTTTTGTATTATTATCTTTCAAGATTAACGCAAGGCCTACTAATGCCATTGCGTCGTCGTCTTCAATCGATGCCATACCAAAACGAACTGAAGGCTCGACGGTTTGGCCTGCACAGGCTGCCTGCACAGTTTTACCTGAAGAGCTCGGCCGGCGCAGGCAAAACTGCACAGTTATTCCTCTCCGGTAAATCGTAACGTGTATGGCCTACTTAAGGACTCAAAATAAACAGAAGAGGTATGCTCAAAAGCTAGAAAAGTAAAGGCTGAAGAAGGAAAGAAGGTTTGGATTATGGATTCCGGGGCAACAAGCCACCTGACCAACTATAAAGATTTCTTTGAGGAAATAGACTCAGAAAAGAATGGTACGGTACGCTTCGCAGATGATGAAGAATTTGCTCAAATTCAAAGGGTCGGATCAGGAACCATAAAGTTTATAGTTATAGGACAGGAAGTGACCGTGAAAGTGAAAAACGTGTTATACGTACCCACACTAAGCTTAAGCTTATTGTCCGTAAGGAAGTTAGCCGGGAATGGTTTCAGTGTGAAGTTCGAGGGAAACAATTGTGACGTCGTTAGTCTCAAGGACGGTCAAGTAAAGGCGACTGCAGTTTTAGCACCCTCCCAACTCTACGAGTTAAAACTATTCAACGCGGTGAGGGCATACTCAGAGGGAAGGTGCGGCGAGTGCGAGGAACGGTCGGGGAGCAAGCAGCTCAAGTATCGAGTACCTGAAAGTACAGACGTCAGAACAGCGATTAAAGCAAGAGATTCAAGAAAATTCGTAAACGTAGAGGTAGTTTTCGAATTTACAGAACAGTCTCAAAAGACAAAGGAAAATGAAAACATTGAAGAGGATTCAGCGAGGGATTTCTGTACACAGGAAGACGAAGGTATTGTGCCAGAAGCGGAAGGAAGTAGCAGCGAAGAAAAGGACATCACGCATGAAGCAGTTTTGACTAATTATGAAAATAGAACAGCAGGAAATTTCTACGCAGTATGCGGACAAGGGGGCGGAATGGTAGAGTTGCCCATAGACTCAAAGCCAGCGCCCAATGATCGAGGCCCAATGACCCAAACACCAAGGAATGTTGAGAAAGGAAAGGGATCATCGAGCTTAAGGTTAATGACCGCAGAGGACTTTAACTTTTATAGGACCTGGAAGGTTCAAATGAATTTTGTGTGAAGTGTTTTCTTATTCATTAAAATTAGATTTTTCTTATCAGTTAAATTCTGTGCAAAGATAAAGTTTCTTTCCAGTTCCAGATTACATTTTTGTTTTTAAGGTGAAGTGCCAACGTATCAAAATTTTATTTGTATATCGCGATTATATCGCTGAAGGGGCGTGTTGGAATTGCAACGATTATTGCGATATATTTAAGTGTGATAAAAGTGCGAGAAGAGGGACGATGGTAGTGGGGGTTAAGGCGTAGGCTTTGGACCCACCCCGGCGGCTTGCGGGTTCGATTCCCGCCTCGCACTCTGTAAGAGCTTCGGTGGCCCATGCGGTGGACACTTGCCTAGCAAGGGAGTTGTTCATCTCCGGAGAGTCGTGGGACCGGTACCTCTAGAGAAAAAGGTTCTCCAGGTACTTAAGGCTGTTGCTCTTGGTGGTTCGGAACCCACCTTAAACTGTAGGTCCCCCTCCCACCACCAAGAAAGTGCATGGGGGTATGTGTGAAGGAATAGGGAAGAGATACAAGAAAAATGTAAACCCTTAGGGGACACATTAGAAGCTAGAAAGAGAAGATAGACTGAGCCCTCTTCTCTAGGACATAGGCAAAGGGACTGAGGCCCTTTTTCAATAGTTTCAATAGTTCAGTTCTGTCGTGACAAGCCGTCGGGTAGCACGCAGATGTAAAGACTCTTAAGGTATAAAGTAAAGTTCCAGTTTTCAATTTCATTCTAAAGTATCCAGCATTGTATCACAGTTTCCTTTTGTTCATCCAAACATACAGTTTATCTATTTATCTTCACATATAGTGTTAGTTTCTTTTAACCTTTTTATCGTACGCGGTTACTATTTTTCCATTAGTTCCAACAAAATCAAACACTTTGTTAGTTGGAATTATAGTTAAGATGTCGTCCACATAACGCTTATAAAGAATCGGTCTAAAATTCAATAATGAAAGGGCTCTATTTTCCGCGTCTTCTAAAACCAAATTTGAAATAACCGGAGACAAAGTTGACCCCATAGGGCAACCCGATAATTGTTTGTAATATTTATTGTTGAAAGAGAAAACCATATTGTTAAACACAATCGTGTATGTATGCATACCATTAAGCCATTTCCCTTTTGGGGTAGGCGTGACACTACCCGATTCGGGTAGTGTTTCTAGGTGGATAGTTTCTTGTAGTAAAGACCACAAGTGTGGGCTCACCACACCCACGACGCCAACAGCCCGCAGTAGTATTATTCCCGAATGGTCACCCATCCAAGTACTAACCGCGCCCAACACTGCTTAACTTCAGTGATCTAACGAGAACTGGTTTTTTCAGCGTGGTATGGCCGTTGCCTATTAAGCCACGGCTATATAGCCATGTAGCTATTAAAATGTCATTTTTTGTTATTCTAGTTAAATTTCTGTCTAAATTTAATTTCTCTTCTATGAAATTCAAAGCAAGATCTAACGGAATACTGTCGAACATAGAAATTACGATCTTATTAAAATTTTGACACCAGAATTACAATGTGTTGTTTTTTATAAGACTGTGAAGACCAAAAAATTGATCACCAGTTCTATCTATTGAAACACTTTGAGGAAGAAAAAAATATTTCAAAGCCATAGATATTTGTAGTCAGTATAAGAGAATTTGAATTTTTTCCCACCGTGAAATTTAAGAATCCCTTATTTATTTGATGTGAAAAATCTGTCTGTTGTATCAAATATTCAATCACGTTATCTTAGATAATCGGACAGGTTTAAGTAGTCTTGCATATTTTTCACATAATCAAATAATCCTAATCGATTCTGTTTCTGGATTGCAGATTACATTTTTATGTTTTTTCGCGACGGTACGAACTCTTGAACGTTCAGGTCTGTCGCTTTTAAGATGCTGTCAACAAAATATTTTTATTGAATCAACAAAACTATTCAACCAAACGCTTTGATTGATTGAAGCAAACGAATTTGGTCAACAGAACAATCATTTTGCTCATTTAAGCAAAATGTTTTCTGTAATCAACCGAATGCGACCAACAAAACGATTTTTTTAGCTTAAGATTGATTTTTTTTCTGATTGTACTATAGGACCTCATTAGGTTATTTCGCAATCAATAACTGTTCAGAAGAAATTAAATTATGTTCGGCTATCGCGAATACTGGCTATGCCAAATGCACTCCTGATAAAAATCATTATTAAAGAATAAAAAATAATTATAAAAGAATATTAGTGGTTGGATTTATTCATAAAAAAGGAAGAATCCTTCTATTAGTTACGTGCTGTTTTGAAGTAATGGTGAAGTATAGTAAAAAAAATCAACGAAAAGCTATTTGTTCGAGATCACCTACAATTTCAAATAGTAAAAAAATGTGAAATTGTAATTGTAATTGCCGTGTAGTGCTGTGTTACGATAAAAAATTATTCTTAAATGTTCAATGAATACTATTGAAGCTTACAATGTGATTCAAAGCTATGGTATGTGGACAAAATTAGATTTCAAACACTGTGACAATATTATCAGAAAAAAAGAAATTTCGATCTTAAGTCTGAAAATTAAGCGAGAAACCTTGAAAACAAAACTTTAATCATTAAAACACTGAGCGCTGCTGTTGTTACATTGCCCCCGATTGTCGCAATGCGGAAAGTTGCTTATCTGCAAATTGCGCATGCGCGTACATTCCGCTGATGTGGAAAGTATAATAGAATCAAACTGCGCATGCGCCAATATTACTCCCGCATTATTATCCGGAATGAGTCACTTCGCGTATAATTTAGCTACATGGAACGCAGTACTTTCGAGGTGGGCTTTGCAAAAAAGGTATGGCAAACTGTATGGCCGCGTTGTAAACGTTTAATTCTATTTTTCATACATGACAATTGAAAACAAAAAGCAATTTCATATTCATCTTGTAGAGCCTTGAAGTGCTATCTTAATGCAATTTGGCATACTATTTCTATGGAGAGACAAAGACACATCGACCATCACCAGATATACATTCGAGTGCCCTGGGTAAACGGATTCCCACCTTGAAATACCAGCATTTTCGGTGTTTTTAGAGGTTATGAAGAAAATGCGTCGTAATTTGGTAATTCGATGCCTGGATATAAATGCAAAAGCTTCAAAAATAAGAAAGACGACTTGTCTGGTCTACCCAAACTTTTTCTTTCGTCAAAGTAGTGAGGTCTCTGTCCAATCCCACCCTCCCGCCACAAAAAATTTAGTCAAGCGGACGGAAATAGACAATTTCTATGTACTTCGAACCGCTAAATGTTTATTCTCTGTCAGAATTTCTGAACAAGCTTGTATAAAACTCGATAACATGTTTTCTATCACCAAAAAAACAACACGAAAAATTTTTTTTTGAGGTTAGCAAGTGCACAACAGCTGATTTTGGAATTCTGAGTTCGGATTCAGATTCAGCGACACGAAATCCACAGGATGTGACTACTCTGGTTTGGCGAAACATCCATTTTTTTCGGCAAGGTTTTACGGTATTGTTCTCTGAGCCGGCCCTCCCCCACCGCAACGTATTGAGCCCAGCGGACCAAAAAAGACCATTTCTATGTATTTTTCACCGCTGAATCCGAATTTGTGATCGAAATTTTAAAAAAACACGGGTTTTTTTTACATCTTTTTGAATGCAAAAATAGCCAAAAAAACTATGTTTTTTGAGGTTAGGAAAAAACCTGAGGGTGATGGCGGAATTCTCACCTTGGATTCGGATTCAGCGAACAAAAATCCATAGAATGTTTTTTAAAAAGCTTCTGCTAATGTAAAGTTGATAAAATCGAAGATAGCACCACATGGTTTTGGGATTACGATATTTAGTTGAAGTTCTTTTCAAAACCAAAAAGTATATCTTTTTTGTTACAGCCCTACACTCCAGGGCTAGGTTTTATTTTTCCGAGCGATTTAAGAGTTTAAACATTCAAGTTGGTATAGAGTTAGAGCAGCCAATAATAGTTGCGAGGCGTTTGCGGTGACTCTGTGAATACGTGGACATTTTGTGATGGGAATAAAATCTACAGGGAGAGAGAGGCACTGAAAAATGCATTCCTGCATGCCGCCTGTACGAGTGAGGGTGACCGTAACGAGCTCACTCTAAATCCTCCCTTAGCTTTAGATTTATGCAATCCACTCACCCATTCATCAATCACGCTGAGAATGCATTGCAGCCTCCAGGTTTCAAAATGTATCAAGCATGTATGAGAAGAGCCATTTGTAAACCCGAGAGGAAACAATTTTTCATTTATTTATTCCATTTTCATGCCTTTGATATTAATAGTTGCCAACACTCAAAACAACTACAATCCAGGAAAACAAAAATTATAATACAAAAATGTAATTATTAGTGATGTACACTCAGAAAAAAACTTTTCTTGAACCAAACAAACTGTTTTGTTGGATATACATGAAAATTTGGTTAAATTAAACAAATTTTTGCCGATTCAATAAAATATTTGATTGACCTAACCATTTTTCTTGGTTGAATCAACCAAATACTCCAACTACCAAAATATTTTGTTGAAACCACCAAAAAATTGAGTTGGGTCAACCAAATATTTTTTTGTCCAAATTTCAAAATTCCCCCACTGTTTCCTGAATAATATTTCATTCCCCCTGACGATTAATTTTCCAAGAGCAAGATTCTAATCATGTAAAATTTGAAGTATAGAATCTTTTGTAAATGGAATGAAACAAATTTAAAGTTGAATTAATACATTTTCAATTTATTATTCGCAGGTCTGCCGAAGCCAAAGTTACTTGAAAAAAGTGGAAAAATTAACTGTTTAAACCGAGAAAGTGACCAACAGTAACTAGTCGCTAATATAGAAAAAGATTAAAATTGTTTACTGTGCATTAATAATTTGACTCGTTTTCTTTTGAATTTAACAGAATTCAAAAGAAGTCGATGAAATTTATAAGAACTCCAGGTGACTTTGATGAATGCAGGATAAATTCACAAGATTTAAAAACAACTCAAGTTAAATTCAAAAGAATTAAAATGAATTGTACTTTTTTTTAATCCGAAAAATTCGATTGATGTCAGTAAAATTGAAGTGAAGGTAGGAAAAATTATGGAAAATGAGAATAATTCGATGAAATTCATAAAAATTTAAGTGAAATGAAAACAATTTGAAAATATATAAGAATTCGGCGAATGCAGTAAGTCAAATGAGTTCTGAAAAATATTAAGGAATTCAAAAGAATTTGACGAAATGCTTCAGAATTCAAGGTGAATTGAAAAGACTTCCGGATGAATTAAATATAAAGAAAAAACACATTTTTTTAACCGCATTAAGTAGAATTAAGTCAATTCATAAGAATTCAAGTACATATATTAGAAAAATCAAGAGAATTCCAAGGAATTCAAAAGAATGTGAAAGTATTCAGGATACGTTAATAATAATTCAGGATGAATTCCAAATGAATTAAAAAAATATTTGAAAATCTCTTCAAATCTTTGAAACCCTACAAAATGCCTCACTTCTTTTTAATAAATTCTTTAAACAACATTTGAATATTATAAAATCGCGTGACATTCTATGAAGTCTAATGACTTTTTCTGAAATCTTGGGAAAAATTAAATACGTTGAGAGCATTTAAAATCCCTCAAACTAATTAAAATACTCGCAAATCTTTTTAAATCCCTTGGGATCTTTGAAAATGTCCTAAAATATTAAAAATTCTTTCGATTCATTTCAAATTATATTATTTTCTAAAATACCTTGAAATATCAGGTCAGTCCATAAGTTCGTGCATAAATTCAGTTAATCAATTATATGAATGTCTTGTTTGTAAAAAGACTAGAAAAGAAAGTCTTACTCAACGTTGGAGAATACGCACGAATATGTGGACTGACCTGATATTTTTAATTCTTTGAAATATTTTGAAATCCCACGAAACTTTTAAAAGCTCTTGAAAATGCCTTCAATCGTTAAAATCGTCTGGAATCACTACAAATTATTGAAATCGATTAAAAATTCCTGAGAATCTTTGAAAATACGCTAAGATATTCAGACCCTTTAAAATCTTTTAAAATGCCTTGAAAATTTTTGAAGCTCTCGGAAATACCTTCGGAATCTTATAAAAATCCCTAAAAACTTTCAAATAATTTGGAATCACTTCAAATTATTTGAATATACTCCAAATTCCTGAAAATCTTTCAAAATACAGTGAAATATTCTAAATCCTTTACAATAGTTTGAAATCCCCTTAAACTTAAGCTCTTGAATATTGTCTGGATTTTTTAAATCTTTAAAATCCTTTGATATCCCTTCAGATCATGGAAATTTATTGCAAATACCTTGGAATAACTTAAAAACCCTGAAATATTGTAAATCCTTTAAAATCTTTTGAAATCCCTTGAAAATTTCTAAAGGTCTTGACAACTCCTTGAATTTTGTAAAAAGTACTATAAATTCTTTAAAATACCTCCAAGTTATTGAAATCTATACGAAATTCCTTCCAATCTTTTAAAATATCCTCAAATATTTCAAATCCTTTGAAATCACTTGACACTGTTTGAAGCTCTTGAATATTGCTTAGATTTTAAACAAATATTTTTAAAATCTTTAAAATCCTTTGATATTCCTTCAGATTATTGAAATCTATTAAAAATGCCTTGGAATCTTCTACAAAACTAAAATTTTTTAATTGCTTTAAAATTGTATGAAATGCCTTGAAACTTTTTAAAGCTCTTAAAAATTCCTTGGAAGTCTTAAAAATACCAAAAAATCCGTTGAACTATAAGGAAATGAAATGCACTTCCCGCATCAAAAATAAAATCAAGAACAATTCCCGGATTTAAAGAAATTCCCAGACTTTTGTAAATTTTGTTAAATCCCTTATTTGTCCCTGATTTTCACGTTAAGTATTTCTGAAATTTTCTATTTCTCCGAAAAGGGACTCGCAAAAAGGGATATATTTTTCGGAAAAAACTGAATCGCGGTCGACGCTCTTTCGGTCATTATCTCTGCAGGCTGTATCTGAACTATTTACATCCACGAGGATTGCAGACCGATGTATGTGCGTGCTTTGCGGCGCCCGTTCGAATTGACCGCCGCCACCGTCCACTTCTTGCAAATTGATTTGCAACTCAATAAAAACTTACATCAAACGTTTCATTTCGAGTGTAATGTTTATTCATGCACTGTTTCGAAATATTCTAGAATAGTCACTTTGTTAATTACCTAATAGGCGTATTCAAAATATCAATTAAACCATTTAAAGTACTAGGTATGAAATATGATTAATAATCATCAATTAAAATAAATATTTGAATAACTACATAGGCTTCCACGCAATTTTAATTTTGATTTAAATTGCAATCTAAGTTTTAATTTCAATTTTAATTTCGATTTTAATCTTTATCAGCTTTCAGTATAATCTGTAAATTTTATTTAAATACAAGATAAATAATTAGGTTAATTTGGAATTTTATATTCTATAATAAGATGATCTTAAAGGACATTCTGGAATTCTAAATCTTACTGATTTTTTCCATTTTGGAAATTGTTTATAATTTAAACTCATACAATTTCTAACATATTTTTGAAATACGTCTATGTTGAGTTTTTTTATAGGGTCAATTTTAAAGATTGACGATTTAGAACTTTTCAAATATAAAGATGTATACATGTAAATTCCTAAATTTTGATGATTTTGGAGATCAAAAGTCAACCTTCCAATTCTAAATATTCCAAATTGAAGAAATTTAAAATGTAAATGATCAAATTTACATAATTTTCCATGGTAACGGTGCGTCCCAACTAACGCCGAACTTAACACAGAAAAAGTTGCATAGCTTTCTTATTTTTCAACTGAGAATGAAACCAAGAACGTACATCTACCACTTCCGAGAAAAACCCTTGCCAATGGTGCGCCGTGTTCCCAAAAACGAACAATCGAACATATTACCAAAAAAATCTCTTTTTTATGTTTTAACTTAGAGAAAACAAGAGAGTGCTTTCGAGCTATTAATTAACCCATTGAATTGTCAAAACAGATAAAAACAAGTAACTGGTAATCGTCATTTCATTAGTTATCGTCAGATGGCCCATAATTTTTCGTATAACAAGATTCGCTTTTGCCGCGCGTGATAAAATATGTGATTTTAGGTAAGTTTAAATAACCTATTATCAAAATAGTATACTTTTCTCGTTTTAATACTTGGTTACGTACCTGACGATAACTAGCCCATTTGCATAATTTGAATTTTAATTGTGAATAAAAATTGACTCCCAATCAAATATCATTTGAAGTGATCAAAATTGAGCTTTTCTATATGTGCTTTAATCGGTTAAGTCCTTTGTGAAAATAAGATTATTTGCGTTTTGAATACAATTATAAGCATTTGTAATTTCCAATTTGGCTTAAGGTGACGATTAATAGTGCATTTACCTTAATCAATAAACAAAGTCAAGTTTTCAATTCTAAATCTTCCAAACTGAAGAAATTTGGTAGGTAAAGTATCCAAATTACAGAATTAAAAATGATTGCATAATTTTTAATTGTTAATTTTGAAAACTAAAAAATCTTTAATTTTAGAGTCACAATTCAAAGTTCTAAATATACAAAAATGAGAATTCTCCAATTTTAATAATGTTGAAGATCAAAAGTCAAGCTTTCAAATTTACACAATTTTGAATGGTAAAACTTCAAACTTGCATGATTTTCAGTTTCAAATTTTCAAAATTAAAATCTTTTCAATATTGAAGATTGACAATTCAAATTTTTGAAATTTTAAACAGATACAATAGAATATTCTTATTTTAAAGATTTACAATTCAAAGTTTTGCAATTTTGAAGAGTTACAACTAAAAGTTGTATGTAATTTTGAACATTTTTTGGGAAAAGATCAATTTTGAAGATTTACAATTTAAAAATCTTCAATTTCAACATTTTGCAATTTAAAATTCTCTAATTTTGAATATTTTGTAATTGAAGACTCTTCCATTTTTATTGTGTATAATAGAGAACGGTGCCATTTCGAATACTGTTTTTGGAATAGTTCAATTTTGAAAATTGAAAATGGTTCAATTTTGAAGATTTTAAATTGAAATTCATTCAATTTTATAGATTTGCAATTGAAAATTCTTCAATTGTGAACGGTGAAAGTTAATGAATAAAAAAGGAAGTTTGAGTAATTGTGACTGTAATCAGCTAATTTTTTAAGGAACTTCCCCAACAATGTATCTCATTCAAATAACAATATTTGAAAGTACATTTTTTAAACCAACATGAACTTAAAAAAACACAAAAATTGTACAAAAAAATTGCCCAAGGAGGCTCAGAAAGAATAATGTTCATTTCTGCAATTTTGATGGAAAATTTTTTTTTTTAAATTTATGTCGGTTCGAACAATGTACTTTCAAATATTAAACAGAGATATTAAGCCAAACACCATTATGCCGTTTTCTTACTAGCCTACGGTTCTTTTGCTGTTCTCAAAAGTTCGATTCTTGGCCAACCAAACAATAAATAACAATAATTTTATATTCCAATTCAAACTAAAGAATTTCTCTTCAATTAAAAAAACTTCAAGTTGGAAACCGAATTTTATAAGGTGTTCAACTAATGCATAATAACAGTGGTGGATTTAACGGGCAGCAAAAGAGACATTGCTGACTGGGCCCCCTAGCAGAAGGGCCCCTTTCAGCAAAAAGACCCCAGGGCACACCCCTGTGTACCACAAAACTGGGCCCCTCGAAAAATTGCTGACTAGGCCTTTTTTCTTGAAAATAGGAGCTTCAATTTGGACAAAATGAACAAAGGGTAACCATTGTGTGCCAAAACGTTTGGTTTGATGATTAACTAACTGAATTCAATTATTTTGACTCCAGACGTTAAAACCACCAAATATTTTACTATTTTATTCTCGAAGGTCAATATAATTCTCACTGACTATTACAGCTTTTTTAGATTAAACGAAATGCTGTGAAATGGGAAAATTGAAGCAAATGTATGGATATTTGTTAATATTACTTTGTTATGTGCTAAATTATTTCGTTGATAATTGACTTTAATAAACTAAGATACTTTTGCCAATAAGTTCTTATTCAAATTTAGAAATTAGTAACACTCTAAATGATAAGTGATTTATTGCCACCGTTATAGAGTTTATTAGAGAAGCCTCCTAATTGAAGTCTAGCCAAAAAACACTTCTTGTATCTTTCAAGAGAATTCTTTGTTCGCTGAGCTTGTCAAGTGGATCATTGAGATTTCCTAGAGTACCAGAGTGCACTAAGCACTTTGCATTATGCCACTGAGTATCCCTCACCTTGCGATTCGTCAAAGCTTAGCAGGTGACGTAAGCATGCAATTTTTTTTTGTTCATTAATAGAATATTCTTCGGTTTTATCTTTATTGTGCTACATAGCTTAAATTTAAATATTTGAGTTAATAATACTGAATAGAATTGAACTCAGTGATACGAGATATTGACCATTTACGAGGGACCTCTGTAAGGCCCCCTGATAAGTAAATGTCTAAACACGTACGCGTCGCACTTTAGGATGACGGAACGCATTGAGCAAATAGTGTGCATTAAATTTGTCCAAAAACTTGGCCTAATTTACGACCCCCTCACCCCTCGTGTGATGTTATTGCTGAACCCTCTAGCTGCCTGCATTACCACGTGACTTTTTCTCAAAATGACGAAAATTTGTATAACATGACAGGTAACATTTGCTATAAAATTTTATTATACGTAGGTATTATGTAATACAAATAGCTTTAAACGATATCACAAACTGAAGAATTATCATTCAAAATCCACAGATTATGTAAGGGAATGGCCATTAATTACATAGAGACGATTTTTTTAAATTTTACACCCCCTCATCCTTCTTAAGTAAGATTTTATATTTTTTACTCAATATATCAAATTGACAAAATGGCGTTAGTTGTTCTGAAAATATTCAAAGTCAATTTACTTGAAGCTAATTTTTTGTCTTCTGGAAAACAAAAATTCATGTTTCTTGCCAAGGCGACACGTTTGGGCGTGCCTAGGGCGTGCGGCTGTTGGATATCGCGCTTCGCGTACGGTCTTTGTATTTTCAACACATTTGTGCACAGACCTTTTAAAATTAAAGGTCAAATCATCGACAACTGTAATTTTGTGATTATGAATTCTCTTTGGCTAAAGCTCCTTCGGCTTTAACGAATGCATTGTCATTACGTACCTCGTGCTTCACACTCGATTTTGTCCAAAATGCGAAATTTCCTACATTATATGTTCAACATTATTTGTGACATTTATTTCTGTACGCCGGCCTGTGATTGCTTATTAAGATATTGCAAAATAAAGTACAAATTGTATTCATCATGATTACTTCAATATTTGTTCCTTATTTTGCAAATTATTTTATCCTCAGCTGCAGTGAAAATTTTATATCATTTCAATAAATGTATATTATAACAATTCATAATATGCATTGATATTGAAGACATACGTACATTTTCCTTGTCTTGTTTTTATACTTAAAAAGAAGTGCGCACCCTATAAAACCCAATTTTATTATTATTCACTTTATTGCAACTTGTGTCATTTTTCCATAAATGTACTTTGTTCATGTTCAATGTTATTTTTTACGATTTGAACCAAAAATATGCATCTCAGCGTGAAATTGTTCTTAAGAAATTTCTAAATGTAATTTAGGCGGAAAATTTGGTTAGACAAAATGTTATTGTAGCGTGTTATCGTACCGTTCTTCCAAAAAGTTAATTCTTATATTCTCATCAGAGTAGGTCTTAGATTTGTGTAAAATTTGACGCGCACCACTTGGATCTCGCACTTCGCGCTCGATAATGTATTCACCTCACTCTTAAGCTCGGTTCCTCTAGGTTTTCGCAATTCGTTTCCTCGCTATTGCGCGCTTCGCGGGCTAATACGTTCTAAGTAAGCTTCATCGTTATGACCTGCTTTTGGTTTAATTATGTTTGTTTGACATAAAAAGAAGAACTAATTTACTTAACATTCTATCTACCCTAAGGAACACATTCTCATCAAGCCACGTGCGCTTAGCGTTCGATATTTGGTTTAAAAATCACGTAAATCTCGCGCTTCACGCTCGTTTCTGTTCATCGTATAATAGGAACCCAAAAGTTTGAGCGCTATTACGGCGCGCGATTTGATCGTCGCGCTTGCAACGTCCATATGTTATGTTCAATGTTCTTCAGATAAAAATGACTAAATTTGTATTTGATTTGAAATGAAGAAGGAAATTTCTTGACTTTAGCGTATATTTCCGTATCTTTCTAATAATAATAATAAATCTTTATTGAGTTCGTAATAAGAAGGATATGTACATGGCAGACAGAGTTAACATAAGAACCCAAAGGGCGAGGTACAGCTTAAAGCTGCTTTCAAACCTAACTAAATAAATCATACAACCAGAAAGATTTTTTTTAACTATCTGAGAAGGGGAGAAAAAATGTACCTAAGTCATTTTTGGAACATATATATGATAAATTTTCAAATAATTATTGAAATGATTTGTGATTTTGGGTTCAGGGGGTCTCAAAACGAGGACATTTGACAAAAACCGGGGGGAGGGGGGTGGGATCAAATTTTACACAAATCTAATACCTTCTCTGGATGAGAATGCAAAAATACAAATTTTCAAGTACCATGAGCATTATTAATAGTTATTTTATTGTTTTGATTGTTAGAAATAGTATTGGGAACATGAAAAAAATTGATTATTTCGAAAACCTACACACAAGATGAAAAAGAAATTAAGTAAGCAAAGTTGTGATGAGAATGTGCCCACTTATCGGGCAGATTTTTTCACTGTTAATGTTATTTTTTACGAATGAAACAAAAACTACATACCCTATCAAAAAGTGACCAATAACAAATCATTTGTCGTATCTTGCCTAGTTTGACCGTAAAATTAAATTTTTGATTTTACATTATTTTTTGTGCAATAAAAATGGCGTGCAAAAGGAAGCATTTTTCTTGTCATGACTTTTTTTCGTATCGTGCATTTTTAGGCTGAAAATGTTAATTTTCGTTTCTTCTTTTAGATTTTGAAAATGCTGCAACTCCGGAAATTTTCATTTTGTCGAAGAATATCATGGGGATGAATTGTTCGAATTTTCAAGCACTATTAATGGCCGCGCATATAATTTTCGAATTTTGAAAAAAATGGTTCCAACAATTTTTTAAATGTGCTCACTTTTTGAATTTTCATCCAAAATGGCTAGCTAACGAATTTGACCTTTATTTCAGGAAACTTGAAAAGTATAGCGAAGCCCAATCCCATAGGTTAATTCTATTGAATGTTATCGTGCTGACAAAATAAAAATCTGAAGACAGACTAACAAACTAACAGACAGACATTTTGTAAAAACCTGTTTTTTGGTTCAGGGGGTCTAAAAACGTGAACATTTGTCAAAAACCGGGGGAGGAGGGGTCAAATTTTACACAAATCTAATATTTTCTGTGAATGAGAATGAAAAAAACGGATTTTTGCGAATGTGCCTGTCTGTATGTATGTATGCATGTAGATTTTTATTTTGTTAGCACGAAAACTCTCGAAAGAATTGACAGCTTTAGTATATTCTTCAAGTGTCCTAAAATGAAGGTCAATCTTTGTAGCATTCAAGAAGGCAAACAATTTATCCCGAAAACCTTTTTTAATAGAACAAAAATTACTGGAGTTATAGCAATTACAAAATTCCAAAAAACAAATGAAAATGAACATTTTAAGCCGAACAACGCACGGCATGGAAAAAAGTCAGAAGAAGAAAAATATATGAAAAAAATGAAGAAGAAAAAATTGTGCATATTAAAAAGTTCTACAAATTTGTTATCAATCACTTTTTGATAGTTTTTGTTTCATTTGTAAAAAACTGACTTAAGAATCAAATAAATTAAATTTTTTGATAAACGTCACAAACCACGAAGAAAATTAATGGACAACAGTTGTTCACTTAGAAAAGAGCTACAAATTCTTCTTTTGACCATTCTTTGATAGGATGCGTCATTTTTGTTTCAATTTTGAAAAATAACATTAACAATAAAATTTTTTGTTGGAAAAACGACGCAAGGTACGAAAAAAGATGAAGAGACAAAATTTGTTCAACCAAAAAAGATCTAAAAAATTCTTATAAACTTTTGTTCTAAAAATACATTTGAAATGAACATAAATAAATTTAATTAAATTAAATTCATGGAAAAACGACACAGGTTGCCATAAAATGCATAATAGCAAAGTTGTTTTTCTATTGGATGCGCAATTTTTTTCAATTATAAAAACAAGAAAAGGAAAATACGTATGTTATTAATATCAATGCATATTATGATTTGTAATAATATACATTTATTGGAATGATCTAAAATTTGCATGGTAGCTGAGGATAAAATTAAATGCAAAATCAGGAACAAATATTAAAGTAATTATGATAAATACAATTCGTACTTCATTTTGCAATATGTGATGTACATTTGATATAATAATGTTGAACATATAATGTAGAAAATTTTGCATTTTGGACAAAATCGATTGCGAAGCACAAGGTAGGTGATGAGAATATATTCGCTAAAGCCGAAGGAGCTTTCACAAAAGAAAATTAACAATCATCAAATTACAGTTGTCGATCATTTGGCCTTTAATTTTAAAAGGTTTGAGCACAGATGTGGGGAAATACAAAGACCGAGCGCGCAGCGCGAGGTAAATACATAAAGAGCGCGAAGCACGAAGTAAACATATGATCAGGCGCAAAGCGCGAGATCCAGTAGACGCGTGCCCTAGGCGCGCTCAAATTTGTTTTTCTTTTTATAGAATGCACACTTTTTTTCTTATAGTATAAACACTTTTTTCAAGCATAAAAACAAGAATAAGTATAAAATAATAAGAATAAAATTCAATGCAAAATAAGAAACAAATATTGAAATAGTCATGATAAATAAAACTTGTGCATTATTTTACAGTATCTGAAAAAGGAATTCGACTTCGAGCTACATGAATAAGTGTAATATACATTTGATATAAAAGTGTTGAACAGAATGTATAAAAGTTCAGATTGTGGGCAAAATTGAGTGCGAAGCACGAGATACGTGATGAGATTGTTTTCGTTAAAGCCGAAGGAAATTTAACAAAAGAGAATTCACAATCACCAAATTACAATTGTCGATGCTTTGGCCTTTAATTTTAAAAGGTCTGTGCACAAATGTGGGGGGAATACAGTTTCGATCGCGAATCGCGAGAACCAACAGTCGTGCTCCTTAGGCGCGCTAAAACTTGCGTGCCGCGCGCGCAGCGCATGTTTTTTTTGTATTTTATATGTATTTTTATAAAAAAAGTTTATAACAAATTTGTAGATCTTTTTTGGTTGAACAACTTTCGTCTATTAATCTTTTTTCGTACATTGCGTCGTTTTTCCAAATTTTAATTTTATTTTTTAAATTTTATTTATCACGATTAAAACAAAAATTACGCATCCTATCAAAAAATGATTGATAAAAAATTTGTAGCTCTTTTCTGAGTGAACAACTTTTTATCAATTTTTCCCGTGGTTTGTGTCGTTTGTCCAAAAATTTAGTTTATTTCATTCTTAAATCAGTATTTTACAAATGAAACAAAAACTGCGTGTTCCACAAAAAAGTGTTTCATAACAAATTTGTAGATCTTTTTTGAGTGTACTTTGGCCCATCCATCTTTTTTCTTATCTTGTATAATTTGGACGCCAAATGGAATTTTTGATTTTTCATTATCTTTTTGTGCGGAAAAAATTTGAATTTTCGATTTTCTGAAAAGATTAAAAAAAGTCTTTTCACAATATTGTAGGGCGTCTAATAAGAAACATTTTTCTATCCTGACTTTTTTCATATCGTGCGTTGTTTGGCTTAAAATGTTCATTTTCGTTTGTTTTTCGGAATTTTGTAAATTCTATAACTCCGGTAATTTTCTTTCTATCAAAAAAGGTCATGAGAATATCTTGTTCGCATTTTTGAATACCATTAATATTCGTACATAGAATTTTCAAATATTGAAGAAAGTGTTCTAAAAAATTTTTTAAATGAGCTCACTTTTTTAATTTTTATCCAAAATGGCTGGCTGACGAACTTGACCTCCATTTTAGGACACTCGAAGAGTATACCGAAGTATACCCAAGTACTCGACGTTTTTTTTCTTTTCTATACATAAGCAATTCAACATAAAGTCAGGTACATTTTCCTTCTTAGTATTTTGAGAAAAAATAATAAAGTCTGCTTTATTAACATTTACCTTAAGCTGTCACCTATGAAAAAATTTAAGCAATAGTTTGACATATTGTTGCATTTTCGTAGCTGCCAACCTTTTACTAAAAGAGGAGACGAAGGTTGCAGAGTCATCAGCAAATAGTAAAATTCGCGGAGTGCTGTCTGACGGGACCTCTCTTTGGGCATTGTTTTATGGAATGTCGTTTGTGATATAAATCAAAAGCACCGGACCCAGAATCGGTCCCTGGACGATACCTGCTGCAATCTTGCGTTCGTTAGACTTGACTTCTTTCTCCGTGACGACAAATTTCCTATATCACTAAGGAAACTTTGGAGAATTTTTAAAATATAGGTTGGGAAGTTGCACCTGGAGAGTTTCAATATAAGACCTTCGAACTAGACGGTGTTAAAGGCCTTTTCAAGGTCAAGAAGAGCTAGTGCAGTGCATTTATTTTTATTTAAGTTTGTGCTGATACGTTTGTTCATCTGAGGAGTTGTTGTACGGTGCTTCGGTTTTGTCTGAAGCCAAATTGTTCCGGATTCAAGATTTTATTCTTAGTTTCATAGTCGAGTATTCAATTGTACATATATTACTGTTTCGAAATTTTTACTAATAGTGGGTAACAGACTGATTAGTCGATAGCTGGCAGGTGACTGTTTATCATTCCCGGCTTTGTGAATTGGCAATATATTCGCGATTTTCCAGTTATTTGGGAAATATCCATATTTGAACGCTATGTATTAAAAATGTACGCAAGTTGCACGAAGGTTTTTTTGGGTAAATTTTGTAATACAATGTTCTGGATACAATCCAGACCTGGTGCTTTTTCGGGTTTTATTCTTTTAACAATCTTTTTAATTTCTTTTGGGGAGGTAAGATCGATGTCTTCTACATTAATTCTTTGGTTGGCTAATTCGTGCCACCTAGCAATGGCAAGATCCTTAGTAGTAATGTCTCCCATGTCAGATGTAATGCAATGGACTTTTTCATAATATGTCGCTAATAAGTTGGACTAATCAGGGTCACCATGAACAAGCCCGTTCTCATCCCTCAAGGCGGGTATGGCTTGCATACTATTTTTTAAAATGCATTTCGTCATTTTCCATATAGAATCATCTTTAGGGTTAAGGGTATCAAGCTTGTTATTCCTGTTTTTATAATTTTTTTTGCAATTTCCCTATTGATAGTATTTGTGAGTCTATTTTTAATTTTACGAAGTTCATCGCTATGGGATCTTTGACACATATTTCTTAATTGATTTCTAGTCTTAATCAAGTCTTTAATTTCAGAAGGCAAGATGTAGATGGCTCCCCCCCCCCCCCCCCCCCCTTAGTAAATGGAACAGATTATATCATCGCATGTTTGACTACTGACACCAAGGTGCTATTATCCAATTCTGACTAAAATTTGATGTTTTTATTAATAGCGAGATTTTTATTGACAGAGTCCCTAAACCTATCTCACCTAGCCTGATTATAATTAAAAAATTTTGCTCTCGACAGATAATATTGACAGAGTTAATTAACATAATTATGACGGGGAGATGATCAGAGTTAAATTCATCCATTATCACTAGTTCAATATCACATTTAATATTTCTAGCTAAGCCTATATCACCCGCACTAGGGGTGCCTTCATTATAGGGATGAAAGGTATGGCCATTAGGATCAAGAATCTTGTCCCTTTTATCAATAGCAAAATCCAGAATTATCTTTCCGCTAGCATTATTATTGTAACAGTTCCAAGAATTATTTTTTGCATTTAAATCACCATAAATAAGTATTTTCCCCCTAATTTATTCAAGAGACAGAGATCATTATTAGAAATTTTTGCCTGGGGTGGATTGTGAACTGTAACGATCATTAACCCATTATTAAAAGGCTGCTAGTGTTTATTAACACTTCGTGATACTGGATCACACTTTTGACAACGATCATAACCCCGCCCCCTACGGTATTATCGCTTCTTTCTTTTCGGATAGATTTGTACCCAGAGAGTTTAAATTTCACATCACGTTTTAACTTCGTTTCATTTAAAACAATTATGTCAATTCTATTTTCAACGATAAATTGCTTAAGATCACTTTGGTTTCCATGCAAGCCATTGGCGTTCCAGTGCGCCATTATCAGTGAGTTAAAATTAAAATTATTTACAGCCATTCTTGGTTAAGATTGTATAAAAAGTTTGAAGTCTCTCTAAATCTTTATTGTAGTGACTTAAATTATTACTTAGATTCCTATCAAGCTCCAAAATTTCACTTAAATCACGTATTTGATTCAGTCTTTTAACTTCAGTCATTAGTTCTTGCAGATCTTCAAGTTCTTGTCCCTGTTGTATTCTCTTAGTATCACGTAGATTCTGCCTTGTGGTACACATTGTCGCTGACTCAGATACCTGTCTCCTGGCAGTAGGAAGCACCGGAAAGTTTGTTTTTGTGAGGACAGGAATATTGGTCCTCTGTGGTTGTCTCTCGTGCACAGGCTTACGTCTGGATTCCACCTTGGCCAGGTGTTTGAGATATGTACGGCACTTAGAGTAGTTCGCCGGATGCAGCCCTGCACGGAAAAAAAATTTCATTAAATTTTATAAAACTAGTCCTATAGTAGAGGATACGACGGGTAGTTTAGTAAAAGTTAAAATCTTCTTGGTTTTACATAGCCTCGAACTATTCTACGAAATGTAATACAGAGTTCTATAAAATGTAAAGGATGAGGTGACGTATTCTCTATTAGGAGGCAGGATGCGAAAAACGTAGAATAGTTCAAGAAAATCTAAAAGTCCAGCTAATATACAGTCTACATAGGAGAAGTCTCGAAACTATAGAGAACAGTTCTATAAAATTACGGCTGATTTTTAGCCTAGAAAAAATAATCTTTTTTATTATCATTATTATTATCATTATGCTTTAATATTTGTTCACATATTTAAGTACATAATTAGAAGCATCGGTGGCTCAGACGATAGCGCGTCGGACTTCCATGCAGGAGGTCTGGAGTTCGATCCCTGAGCCGGGTACCAACGGAAATTTTTCTATGTAGTTCCACCGGGGCTTCGGTGGCTCGGAACCCACCTTAAACTATAATTCCCCTCAGAAAAAGCTGGTATCGTACTAAGGTGGGGCTCCATATCGAGGAGAATAGCCTTGTAGATCGAAGCCGATTCTGTGAAGACTCGAAAATGAGTCAGCGTTCTTCTTGCGCTTGGGGGCTTCTACAGGAGGCACCACGCTCGATGGTCGCTGGCCGATTTCGTGTAATGAACACACACATATACACTGACATAACACACTAGGACAGTGTTTCGAATCTGTGAATCTACCTGAGGACCTCAGAGGGATCGCTCCGTACACCCTAGCCTGCTAGGGAGGCTGCCGAATTGCAGAGTGGGTGAGGATCACTTTGCTTGATTAACAAAGGAGGACGTCGTTTACTGTGCGTCGTTTACGTTCACAAAAACGAAAACCCACCGAGATCCAAAAACTCTCGGCGAAGGATGGCCGGCTTCGGAGTACTGCCTTGAGAATAAGCATTTATAGCTTTATAGCTTGAGCGCCAGGGGTTGGGACCTCACGCCCCACGCCTACATTACACTAATAATCGCATACTATTAAAATTCTTATTAGCTGTGGGTTGAGATCCCCTACCTACGCATTCGGAGCTCCTAACAAAGCCTCGCAGCTAACATAACTTTTAGTATAAAAAAGAATCTAAAATATAAGCTACAGCTGTGCAGGGCTGCAAGACAAATTTTTGTGATTTGAAAATTCTATTTTAATAATTTCGGAAATTTGACATTTCTCGACTTTTATATTTATAATTTCAGTAATTTCAAGAATATCAAATTCCGAAAATTCAGTTTAAAATTTAGGTAATTACAAATTTCGGGATCTTTGACATTTTTAAAATGTTGGAAATTTTATATTTCGAAAAAATTTTTAATCGCAAATTCTTGTTTGGTTATAAGTTCTTATAGGTTCAAGATTGATAAGATGTTAGATAGCTATATAGAATAAGTTCATATAAGTTATATAAAATCAAAGGCTTGCATTGGAAATAATTTTAAAAGTTGAATTCCTAATTCTATATTTTTTGAATCGATTAAATAAGATATGACCGAGGGGTTAACAACTCGTGAAGTCAGGTGTAAACCTTCGCTGAAGTCACTGGCGTGAAGTCAATTGAATTCACATGAAGTCACTAAAATGAATTGAAGTCAGTGTACAATCCATCAATCGAGTTGTGAACCCCTCGGATATGACATGGGAAAATTTGAATCTATTTCAATTTTTGACGATGAAAATTGAAATCTTAAGTTTTCCAATAACCGTCACATCTCTAAATGGTAAGGCCACTACCCGGGTGCAACGGAACGCAACGTGCACCAGGTCATTCAAGACGTCATCTACGAGAATTTGTTTAAAATTTAAATTGTGCCAATAGCCAAAATAACTACCAATGGTGAGTCGACGATCAGGATGCACCGGAACGTGCACCAGGTCGCTGAGCACGTATTCTACGAGAACTTTTTGAAAATTTAAATTGTGTCAATAGCCAAAATAACTACCGATGGTGAGTCAGCGATCAGGGTGCACCGGATCGTTGAAAAGTTCTCGTAGAATACGTGCTAAGCTATTTGGTACGCGACCCTGTGTACCCGGATCGTCGACTCACCATTTGCAGTTATTTTGGCGGTTGAAACAATTTAAATTGAGAAAAATCTCGTTGAATGCCTTCTAAACTACCTGATGCGCGAACCGGTGCACACGGATCGTCGACTCACCATTGTTAGTTATTCTGTTGTTTGAAACAATTTAAATTTCAAAAAATTGCTTGTACAATACGTGCTAAACTAGCTGGTGCGCGATCCGGTGCATCCTGATCGTCGATTCACCATCGGTAGTTATTTTGGCTATCGACACAATTTAAATTTTCAAAAAGTTCTCGTAGAATACGTGCTAAGCGACCTGGTGCACGTTCCGGTGCATCCTGATCGTCGAATCACCATTGGTAGTTATTTTGGCTATTGATACAATTTAAATTTTAAAAAAGTTCTCGTAGAATACTTGCTAAGCTGCCTGGTGCGTGATCCGGTGCATCCTGATCGTCGAATCACCATC
Source organism: Andricus quercusramuli (assembly GCA_932178445.1). NCBI lineage: Eukaryota > Metazoa > Arthropoda > Insecta > Hymenoptera > Cynipidae > Andricus > Andricus quercusramuli. The sequence continues at coordinate 7,415 of CAKNXH010000786.1, read as the reverse complement.
AGTAGTTATTTTGGCTATTGATACAATTTAGATTCTAAAAAAGTTCTCGTAGATGACGTCTTGAACGACCTGGTGCACGTTCCGGTGCACCCGGGTAGTGGACTTACCGTTTAGAGATGTGTCGGTTATTGACAATCTTAATATTTTAATTTTCAACGCGTGCTAATGTTCTCTAAGACTTGAATTCTTTTTTTCACGCAGGAGCGATGCGGAAAAGTCGCTGCCTGCGCACAGTAGCGACTGCGTAGCTACATTTTAAAGAACTGAAGTCTATAGATCTTATATTGAAGTACAGTAGAAGTCCGATAAGTTTCTCATTTCGGGGCTGTAGTGGCGGAAAATTCCAGGAATTGCGGACTTATCGAATGCCCCCTCTAGTAGCACGATATTAGGTGCGCGCATGCGTAAGACTGATGTGCGAATCATAAGCAAAATAGCACACGTAGTGGGAGAACCCCACTTAGTTTGCGTGCCGTGCGTGTGATGACATTTTAAGGGGAGTGTACACTTATCGGACGGCAACTTATCGGACTTGTACTGTAGTTCGCAAACACTCAATTCTTCGAATCGAATTTCTATGAGATTTTTCAACATTTTCTAAAGAATTTTTCTATACATTTGACTGAATTGAGGTATTTACACCTTATAACGATGTGATTAGAAACTTTCAATACCTCAATTGTGATTTCTACTCAAGTTTTCAGCATTCTTTTATGAATTTCTCTACATATTTTATTAAACTTTTTTAAATCGGAGTTCAATATAAAGTTTACAGAATTCTTGTAGAGTTATTCCAGGTTTGTTTTGAATTATATCCTGGAAATTATACAGAATATAGAAAATTTGTTCAAGGTTCGCTCTCATCCCCGACTCTTGAAATAGTTCAAGGAAGTTTAATGAACTTTTTTTCCGTGTGCGCAGTTTGCACATTTAGGAAGCATTTCCTTAGTCTTCTTACATTGAACTGTTAAATGTTCCTCATCGCACTTGAAGCATCTGGGAGTGTTTCTGCAGTAGGTAGTCCCATGTCCAAATCGTTGACATCGATTACATTGGGTGATCTGACATTTGACTCCCTGTCGGTCCAAGTCATCCGCAAGTTCCTTGTTTGATATGTTCGAGAGTCCCTTTAGCACCATTCTCTTCGTCTTCATCTCCTTTGTCGGATACGTATGATAATCACACTTTGCTATGTCCAATTCCTTTATTAGTGTGGAGTAATCTTCCTTATTCTCTGCATAAAGGCCAAACTTTTCGGGGAATAGTGAAGTTTTGGGTCCCCTTTTATGAAGACTTTTAGAGTTGCGACAAATCCTGAGTAATCATCTAGTTCATGAGAGATGATTATACGTGGCATCTTCTTCTTTCCAGCTGTTGCGTGGACCTTCTCTTCCTGCACATCCTGATGTCAGGATGCTACATCCTGATTGTCATCCATTTTCTCATTCTGGTTAGGCTTCGTCTTATCATACTCCTCACTGTTCTGTAGGATTTCATATCTATTGCTCAGAGGCACCGCTGTTGGCTGTTCAGACTCATTTCTAGGTATTTTAACAGGTCTGAGGCTCAACTTGTCAGGCATTTTTAAATCTTGTTTCCACTCGCGTGAATGCGAGAGGCATTGCACTACACTATCACTATAATGCACTTTTATTTAGTCCAAGCTTTTCACTTAGAAATGACGCTCGCCACCTAACTTTGTCAAAAAGTTCATCACTACGAGGATGCCCGTTTTCTTAAATGTCCGTTTCATAATCAATATATAAATAAAAACAATCATAATCACAATCATGTCACAATATCCGAAATCACAACCAATTTACAACAGTAGGCCGGCTTCCGCGCTGACGCGAATATGGACACACGCATATAAGGTAGCTTATTGTAAGCCGGCCTATTGTAGGCTCGTCGGTATAACCAGCCCCTATTATTAATGTTTGGAAGCATATGTTTATCTGATTTTCAATTTTATGTGATTTGTTACATAAGAAGATCAGTCAGTTGGTAATTGTGTTTCTTATAATATTGTTTAAAAATAAATTCATGATTAAAAACATCAGGTGACCGGCTTGATGACCCCCTTCCCCCACCTCATGTGATTGTCTGTGATATTTTTGCTAAACTTGAAATTAAAATTAAAAAAATATAACTTTCATTAAGCAAGAATTTTTCACGATTTTTTGTGTACACAGCTTAGAGTACGTAGGTGGATAAAACGCAGTCTTACGATAGTGATATTAAGATTGATTTTTTTTTGTTGGACATCAAAACAAGTAATTAGTCAAAAAAAATTTGAGAACCAAAAGTTGAGAGGAAAGTTAGAACTTTTACCGAATTAGAAACAATTTTTGGTTCCAAAGAAGCTGCAACGAAAAGGAACCCCTCTTGCAGAAAAGGAACTTGAAACGGTGAATTAGTTCCTAAGGCCAGAAAGTTGGATTTTCGGGCGTGTGTGATATGAAGCCGAGGCCAGGGTATGACATGAAGGACGCCAAGGCATCCAATATTTCTGGCCGTGTGTCGCATACTATTTTTCTTCATCCCCAGCCGAAAGTACGTTTAATAATTGATATTAATTAATAAAATGCGTTGTCGGCTGCTAGCTCAGATGCTTTTCGTGCTTTTTGTTTTGTGGCCTGCCATCAGCACGCGCTCCCGTCCACCTCACGTAGCGTCGCTGCTGCTCTCGGTCAGCTGAGCGGAGGCATGGGATTCGCCGATTCGGTCGCCCGCCCGACTTTCGCAAAGCCGAGGTTTTGCTGATCGTGGTGGGTATCAAAAACACATATTTTTCATTTTTTCGTAATACTTCCTCCTCGTCCGCAGAACCTTCAGACGAGGAGTCGACCATTTTTGAGGTTTTGTACTGTCTTTTTATGCACAAAAATCGCAATAACGTTGAACGATCAGTTTTGAGGTTGAACACACCGTAGCTCTCTTTTTTGCATTCACCTGCCAAGATAAATATTTTTCCGAGGCTAAGTACACAATAACACATTACTGAGCGTTTCTACGTGTCAGGTTGCTACGCCAGCGAGCCATAAAAATCTCGCAGCCAATCAGAGATCGCGTCAACTCTAGCAGGCAGCATAAGCCACTGTTCCCGGCCAGAAATGCGGCCGGGAAGACGTACTTTTGGCTAGGGGACGAAGAAAAGCCTAATTTTCGCTTTGCCCAGTTTCATGAAGAGAATCAAAGTACAAAATATTATCGCGATTAGAATAGGTATTATAAATTGATAAACATCATTTGCAGGTTAGGTAGCAAACTTGTAAACATAGAGGTGTATTAATATGGAAGAAACTTATCGTCTTGAGTCATCAGTGGATAACTGTTAGTCGACACCTAACTTACCAAGCCCATATTGCAAACGATTTGTTTGCGAATACACCTTCATGTTGTACTGTTCAAGGTATCTAAAGAAACCCCTTTGAGTTTACACAGGTTTCTAGTGGAACTCAAGTTCTAAAAGAGATAAACGAGTAGATAAACGAAGAGATTTATTCGAGTAATTTAAAAATGTTTTATATTTTCGTTTATAAATGTTGCGAACTTCAGTGACATCAAGAAATGTTGATTCCCTAATTTCCTATTTCGCTGCACTGTGTGTGCCGATAAGTTCCGCCCCGGTCTACTCTACTTCTAGTATTAGACATTAGAAATAAAATCTTTTCTTCAAGAAACTAGGATTGAAAATTCGAAAAAAATATTGTAATTTTCTGACGGAATTCAGACAAGGGCATTAAAAACCGGGAATGTATTACAGCACGCGACTTGCACATACAGTGTGCGCAATACAATGCGCCACGAGCACGTTTAAGGAAGTCACGTCGTGGAAAATGAACGGGGAAAAGAAGAATGAATCTCGGGCGCATGAATTCTGAAATTACACGTGCCTCGAGGGCTGGGTGGGCGAATTGAGGTAGGTCCGGGGTACGTGTGGGATGGGACGACTGGTTGGTAGGTGGAGTACACAATACATACTGAAAAGTAAGTAAGCTTCGTAAGTACGTACGTAGAGGCGCACTTACACACCCGCAATTGCACGAAAAAGCAACGGTATTTACCTGCACTATCTCCATCAAGCCGTGCAATTATCGTATTTATAGCGAGCAAGCTCAATGCGGATGCAGTCCTAACACCGTTCAGTTCATTTTCGCGAATAGTCCAACGAAAAATTGCAGACTAATTCCAGCTCCGGTCAGCCTCATCACGAGATTGCCGAGACATTTAAGGGTAACTGGGCCAAATAAAAATAGCCGAGCCTCGTATAGATCTGGTCACCTTAACCTTCAACATCAGGGGATGCCACTCTAATCTCGATATTCCTTCATTAAACGCTTCTGACACTAGGATGGGTCGAAAAAATGGTTTCAATAATCGCAAACTATACCAGGCCTAACGTTAGTGCACTGGGACCCCCCTGAAGTGTAACTGGGCCAAATTAAAATACAAATTATGACGACTTTTCAATTTACTATAGACAAGCCTGGCTACCCTAAAATTCAAAATTAGAGTATGCCACTCTACCCTCGATATAACTTCATCCAAAGCTTCTGAACAATCAAAACTGCAATAGAGTTGGTCGAAAAAAATGGTTCTAAATATGGCAAACAATAACATGCCTGAATGTGGTCCACTGGGACCTCCATGAAGTATACAGATAGGCTAAATTAAAATAGTCATCGTGACGAGTTTTCAATTTACTACAGACGAGCATGGCTGCCTTAAAATTCATAATTAGGGTATGTCACTTCACCTTCGATATTACTTCATCCAACGCATGTGACAAGGGGAACATAAAATAGTTTGTATAAAAAAACTGGTTTTAGATATCGCAAGCAACACCATGCACATGAAGTGTACTATGCATACGAAATAAAATTAAATTAAAATGAATCGATTGATTCAAATCTAGGTAGCACGCGCGAAAAGAAACTCATCACACTTACTATTATCTCCAGAGTTTTTAGGTTTATTTTTAATTTGACTTTTTGTTACATGTTTGGTGGTGTCTAGAGTCTTCTTAATTTTCGCTAAATTTGAGGATATTATTTTGGACGAGAGGGTGATCAAAATGAACTAACCAGAAATCCAAAATAACTAGGGGATGAAAACTGGCGTTAAATTGGAACAAATTTTGAGTGTTTTTAGTTTTGTTCCCCCATATATCTTGAATTTCTTGTGAGTTTATTTTGATTCCAAGGAAACCCTCAAGTGCCAAACAAATTTGTTAAAATGTTTTCATGGACGCAAAAAATTAAAAGTAACTACTAGGATTTATTTAAACATATTCACGGGGTGATAGTACAGAATTCGATAACCAGCAGAACAAAAATTCTTCAAAAGAGCGAAAAAACATTATTTAAAATCGAAATCACTATTTAAAGATAAGAAAAACATGCTCACTCACAAGCCGAAGTGTTTTTGAATTGAGGCCAAGAAATTTATATAAAAAAAGTTATCCAGGTTCGAGAAACTGAATGTGGAAGTAATTCTAACTTTAAAGTGGATCAGGATTGACTGCAGATTGCGAAGAAATTCAATTTTTAGTTTTAAACTAAAATGAAACCACGCTTCTGAGATATTTACTTTCTAAATACTGGTAAAGATAGTTGGAAGTTAAAAAAGTGAGATAATTCTAAGAAAATCGACTGAGAATTTTCAGTTTTCATGGATTTTCGAAATCGGCTTCGGATTGCAAGTAAGAAACGAATTTTCAATTTTTTGCAATATTCAAAACTCGCTCACGAGATATGTAGATGTTGAACGAGAATAAAGAAAGTTTGCTTTAAAAATATGATTCTGTTAAGAGAAAATGAAAATTGAAGATCCTCATAACAAAGTGTGTGCAACACTTTTTTGTAAAAAAATCCGAGAAGAATAAGAAAATTTTGTTTCTCATTAAATGATAATAATTTCAAGAAATAGCAATTCTTTTTAAAAATGATTGTACCACAAGATGATAGTTTGAAAAATTCCTTTTCCTAAAATGTGTATGTTATATTTCGAGAATTTTTTATGCAGAAAAACCGTTTCGATACAAATTTTGGGTATCTAGTTCTGTACTGCGAACCTTAAATCATTTCGTGCAAAATAGTATTCTAAAATCCGTCGAAAATCGGAAAAACGCTAGAAAAACTATTTTTCTCGCTCGTTACCTAGATTTAAATCAACCCAATCCACATTCAGTACACTTCACGGGGGTTCTGAAGTACTACTTTTAGGCATGTTATTTTTTGCGCGAGTCTTTTAACTCCTGGTTAGTTCAGGCGGTAGCGTATAAAGCCAATATATTCATTTTTAACCATTTTTTATGCGAAAAAAATTATTTTTACAACTTTTAGGACTTTTAGTCGAAGAAAGTTTTTTTTTTATAGAAAATTCTCATTTTTCTTAATTCACTCAAACATTTATATTTTCGTTATTGTTATTTTCATATGAGATGCAAATAAAATATATAAAACTTGAATAAATATTCAAGTATCAAGAAATGGTGAAACAAAATGGTATTAAAATAAGATATGAATAAAAAACATTAAATATTATTATAATATTATCAATGTAAATATTTTAAAATTAAAGTAATGAGTGGTGTTTTTTAACAAAAAATTGCATTAGGAATCAAATTTTTTTTTAAATATCACGGCGCTGACTTATCCTTGAAATATTGTGTTCGAAAATGATGAAGATTGAAAAATATATATTTTCATATGAAAAAAATGGTTAAAAATTAATATTCAGGATTGGTTTAAATAAATTCAATAGTCTATTGCAATAGCATCTCTCGCACTGCGGTCCATGTAACAAGCGTGCATTTTTTAAAGCTATTTTCTGGGAATTTTTCCTATTATATCTTTGCACTCAAATGATTCTGTGTTAATTTTTTTTTTTCGTTTGTAATTTGATGCTCTTTTTGGGTTATTGCACATTTTGGTTATAAGAAAAATTTGCGTCATCTTTGAAGAAATTTTAGAATGTTAAGACTTTGCCTTCAAGAGGCAAATCTTGAAATTATTTGAAAAGTACATGAACTTTCATTATTATGACGCGTGAAATAAAATGCGCAGAGAAAATTTGAAACCTGCTACTAAACTCTATTATTCAGGTCTTTAAATCAACTTTTGTATTTTGTATACATAAATATTTGTTCTTCAAACGTATTCAAGTTGTGATCAATTTATGTTTGTGCATGTTCCCAGAAAAGTAGAAGGTCGCAAATAACATTTTTTTTCAAATTATAGGTTGCATTGATAATAATAGATAAAAAATAAAGTCTTGCTGTCTATATTCACTAACAGAAACGTCTAGAAAAGACAAGCTTAAATTATACAGAGTCCTTGGATATAATTCCTATAACGTGCATCTCTTTCTTCAGTTTCGACCTTCGATTAGTGTATAAAACAGTCTCCGGA
>CAKNXH010000785.1:68509-85136 GCA_932178445.1 Andricus quercusramuli | reverse complement strand
CTTTCGCTCTGCTGGGAATCGAACCTCAGAACTTCTGATTGCCGGTCCGGTGCTTTCCCATTAAGCTACTAGAGAGATCGAGAGAAGAAACTTTTTTCAGAAAATACACGCACTATTTTGCTAGATAGTACAAGTTAAATTTTTCAAGGAACCGGTATTATCATTAGAGAATAACAGAAATTTTTAACTTCTTTTCAGACTAGATGGAAATATGGATTAAAAATTATTTCAATTAATTTTTTTCTGAAAAAAGATCTCCTTTCGCTATTTTGGGAATTGAACCTCAGAACTTCTGATTGCCGGTCCGGTTTGGAAGTGGAACTCTTTTGTTAAAAATACATTTTTTCTATTTTCATGACTCGTAAATAAAAATTTGACTACACTCCAGGTCCCATAAAAACCGCTGCTGTTTTGTAATTCCTAGAGCTGCTGGTCGACGCAGTTCCTCTGCGGGCAGAGCGAGACACGGTTGCGACTCTCACCTCAGAAGGGCCGCAGTGCACGAGTACTTAGTCGAGTATATTGCGCGATATTATGCATTCCAATTGGTAACAATTCAGGCAGCTCTGACTGTTTATGATTCGAGGGTATCGATTTAGTAACAAGGCCAGTGCGAGGCAACCCCCGAAACTTATTACATGGGACTTAGAGTGTATTCTAGTTGAAGATTTAACAATTTGATTGGAAATTCATCTCTTCAGTTGATAACCTAATAATTTTCTTGAAAGCGCATTTTTTTTGGTTAAAAATTAATTTTTTGTTTGAAAATTATTTTTTGGGGGGTCTCCTAAAAGAGGCAGTGAGAGAAAAAAATGAGATGGGAAGTAAGGACAAATAAGGCGAGGGGAAGTAGGTGAAGTGGGAAAAAACGGGTTGGTGAGGGGTATAAAGGAAGGTGAGGAGAGGGGATAATGGAAAAATGAGAAATGTTGGTAAGGAAAGTGATTGGAGGGGAAGTAGGAGAAATGAAGGGTGGAAGAGTAAGAGAAAGTAGGTAAGGGGAAAGAAGGGGTGATTTGAAGAAATTATGAAAGGGGAAGTACGGGAAGTGAAGGATAATGAGGCAAATAAGAGGTGGGAAAGAAAGGGGGGAAAAGGGTGGGAAAGTTGTAGAACCCGGCAAATTCCGCAGCAAGTGAGGGGTGAGTAAGATAGAGAAATGAGAGAAGGGAAATTACGAGAAGTGAGAAGAGACAAAGTAGAAGGAGTGAAGTCAGGACAACTAGGAGAATTAACGGGAAATTAGGGAATTGGAATTAGGGGAAGTGAGTGGCAATCTGCTGAGGATGAATAGGGAATCTGAGTAGATATTAGGGATTTGAGTGTAAATTAGGCGAAAATAGAGGTAGGAGAGTAGAGCAGGTGAGACGAAATGAGAGAAAACCAGGGGAGAGGAAATAAGGACAAGACAGGTGAAATGAGGTAATGGGAATTAGGGGAAGTTATGGGAGGGATAATATGGAAGTGAGGAGGAATGGGGTGAGGGGAAGTGGGGCGAAATGTTGGATGTAGAAATAAAAAACATTATGGGAGGGAAAGTAATATTGAATGAGAGAGGCAGAAGTAGGGTAAGTGAGTGGAAATGAGGGAAGGGGAATTGGGAGAAGTAGGAGGTGCGAGGAGGGGGAAAGTAGGAGAAGTTAGGGGCGGAATTCAGGATTGTGCGGGTGGGTAGGGGAGGGGAAGTGCTGGCTGAGCCTGAGGAAGTAGTAGAGGAGGAAGAAGTTGAGGAAAGGAGGAGAAGCGAAGCTAGAGGTATGAGGAGGAAAGGTAGGAGGGGAAAGTGAAACCAATTCCGTCTTTTTGGTGGAAAATTAATATTCTCCGTGGAAAGTTCATCTTTTTTAGTAGAAAATTCAACTATTTGGTTGAAAGTTGGACTTTTTTGTTAAAAATTCATAATTTTCTTTTGATGGTTCATCAAATTCGCTTTTTTTCCTGGTTGAAAATTAATTTTTAAACTGAATATTTATTTATTCTATTCAACTATTTAACTGAGTCTCGAAATTAATTTTGGGTGCTCAAAATTGGATAATTATTTGGATCTGAAGTTGATTAAATTAGACTGATATGCAACTGCCTGATATCCCGGAGTTTACTGTCTACAAAATTGTTACTGAAAATAGATTTTAAATTCAGGAATAAAAAAAATTAATTTTCATCTAAACAATTATTCGTTCGAAATCGCAGATTTACTTTTTCAATTTAGTAAATGAGATTCTTATTTTCGTGCATTAAATGTAGCTAAAGTTAATCAAACTTGACGTTGCTTTTATTATAATCAGTAAAGGTTTCTCAATTATATTTAATTAGAATACAGTCTAGCCTGACTTTATTCATATCAATAAAGCAGACAATGTCTGCACGTCAATAAATAAAAATTTGAGTTAATGAGAAGCCAATCAACCCCAGGCCCAGATATACAATGTTTATTCCTATTAAGGTAAAGGGCAATAATCAGAATTGAGGGCAGGGTTGATTCATTATGCAAGTGGCGAAAGAGTGATAGAATGAGGATAATGAATCATATTGGAAGCTTGATGAAAATAAAATAAAATCATTTTCCTTAAAAATTCATCTCTATGGTTGAGAATATTATTATTTTGTTTAACCTTAATTTTTTTCGGTCACAAAAAAATTAGGGGAAGGGAAGTGAGGGGAATTTGGAGTATGGAAGTGACGGAAAGGGTACTAGGGGTAGCGGAAGTGAGGTGAAGTGAGGGGGCAAGGGAAGTAGTGAGAAATTAAGGAAGGGGCAGTAGCGGAAATTATGGGACGGAAATTAAGGTGGATTGGTGGATGGGGAAGTGGGAGAAGCGAGGGGAGGTAAACTAGGGAAGTATGGAAAGTTATAAGAGGAGAATCAAGGGAATATGGGATCGGGAAGTAGGGGAAGTGAAGAGAGGGACAGTTGGGGAAGTGATGGGAGAAAAAGTAAGAGAAGAGAGGGTAAGATAACTAGGGAAATTGGAAGGTAGAAACTAGTGCATGTGACGGAAAATGAGGGGGGTAGCGGAAGTAAGGTGGAGTGAGGGAGAAGAGAAGTAATGAGAAATTAGGGAAGGGGAAGTAGGGGAAATTATGGGACGAAAATTAAGGTAGAAGAAGAGTAGGAGAAGTGATGAGAGGGAGAGTAGGGGAAGTGATAAGAGGAAAAGTAGGAGAAGAGAGGGGAAGATAACTAGGGAAAGTAAGGGGTAGAAACTAGTTCATGTGACGGGAAATGAGGGGAATAGCGGAAGTGAGGCGGTGTGAGGGTGCAGGGGAAGTAATGAGAAATTAGAGGAGTGGAAGTGGAGGAATTTATATAAAGAAATGAAGGTGGAATAAGGTGTAGGAAAGTGGGAGAAGTGAGGGAAGGAGAACTAGGGGAGTATGAGAAGTTATGGGAGGAGAAATAAGGGGAAATCAGGGTAAGAAGTAGGAGAAGTGAGGGGAGGGCTTAGGGGCTGGGGGAAGTAGAAAATGAAAAAATTGGGGAAGCGAGAGGAAGCGGAGGTTGAAGTGTGGAGAGCGGAATTAGGGGGTGGGGGAGTTTTGAAGAACTTACCTTATGTCCTAATAGGATATGAAACCCTTTTTTGTAGGCGTACAGCACCTACTTTGACTGACTTTTTGGTTATAAATTTAATTATTTGTTTTAAAATTCATACATTTTGTTAGAAGTTTGTCTCTTTTTGTAGAAAATTGAACTTCTTGGTTGAAAATTCAACTGTTTGGATGAAAGTTGAACTGTGGCAGTGGGGACCTGCGGCCCCACTGTTACACACATTTTTTTAGGTTGAAGATTCATCATTTCGATTGGAAATTTGATTGACGATTCATAATTTTCGTTGAAAATTAATCTCTTTGATTGAGTCAAGTATTTCATCTTTGGTTAAAATTTGTTATTTTTTTATTATGAATTCAACTATTAGCTTGAAAATATAAGTTTTTTTTAAATTCGTCTTTTTTTAGGTGAATTAACCCTCTTAATTGAAAACCATCTTTTTCAGTAGAAAACTAAACTATCTCGAAAAAATTAATCTATTTTAGATGATTATTCAAATATTTGTTGCAAATTTATAAATATTTCTGGATATTTTCTCTTACTATTGTGCTTGGACAAAAATTCATCTTTTTTATTGAAAGCTTAACTAAAGGCTTGAAAATTAAACTTTTTTGTTAAAAATTAATTTTTCTTCTTCTGATGACTAATAATTTTAATTCAAAATTTATCTCTTTTGTTGAAAATTCAATTATTTGGTTTAAAATTCGTATTTTTTATTAAAATTCATCTTTTTTAGTAGAAAATTCAACTATTTGGTTGAAAATTCATATGTGTTGTGTTAAAAATTTAACTATTCTAGTTGAGGATTCAAAATTTTAGTTAAAAATTTATCTTTTTGGTTGAAAATTTAATTATTTTTCGAAAATTGATGTCCTTTTTTTTAATTTGTCTCTTCTAGTAGCAAGTTGATCTTCTGGGTTGAAATTGATACTTTTTAGATGGAAATTCATATACTTTAGTCGGAAATGCATCAATTTTATTGAAAATTGAAATATTTAGTTGGAAATTTGTTGTTTTTTTGTTAAAAATTTATTTTTTTAATTAGAAATTCAACCATTCCAGTTGAATATTTAACATTTCAGTTGAAAATTCTCTTCTGTCGTTGAAAATTTAACTATTTTGTTGAAAATTCTTTTTTCAGTCAAAAATCAGAAAATTTGGTTGAAATTTAGCTTTCTCAGATGAAAATTTAAATATTTGATCAAAAAATCATCTTTTAGATTGAAAATTTTACCGTTTGATTAAAAGCTGAACTGTTTTGTTGAAAAATTATTTTTTTCTTTGGATGATTCATAATTTTAGTTGAAAATTCATCGCTTTTGTTGAAAATTTAACTATTTGGTTAGACACTCGCTTTTTTCTTAAAAATTAATTTTTTTAACTGAAAATTTAACTAATCTATTATAGTAAAAAAATCAACATTTTGTTAAATATTTATCTCTTTCGTTGATAATTTAACTACCTTATTGGAAATTCTTTTTTTCAATTAAACAATAATTTTTTAACTGATAGTTTAACTATTTCATTTATGATCGAAATCTGTTCTAAATTGGTCATAAATTCAACTATTACGTTGAAAAAACATATATTTTCATAGAAAATGATACTTTTTGGTTGATATTTGATCTTTTTGTTGAAAGTTCAAATATTTGGTTAAAAATCTTCTTTTTGGTTAAAGACTCATCATTTTAATTAAAAATTTGTTTCTTTGGTAGAAAAATGAACTATTTTCATTAAATTTTTTTTCTTTGTTTTTGTTAAAATTTGATTTTTTATTTGAACATTTAACTATTCCATTTTTGGTGAAAATTCGTCCCTTTTGATAGAAAATTAATTTTTTGAACATAAAATTTGACTTTTCTATTTTCATTTGAAAATTTACCATCTGTTGTTGAAAATTTAAATATTTAGTTGAAAATCTCTTTGTTTTGGTTAAAGATTCATCATTTCAATTAAAAATTCATTCCATTGGTTCAACACTGAACTTTTTTCATTAAATTCGTTTTATTTTGTTTGTTAAAATTTTATTTTTTTAACTGTAAATTTAACTATTCTATTTTCGGTTTTTTTTAGATCAAAATTCAAATATTCCATCAGCACTTGATACTTTTAGTTCAAAATTGAACTACTTGCATGATTAACCTTTTTCGTTAAAATTTTAACTATTTTGTTGAAAATTTATGTTTCTTTTTGTTAAAGATTAATTTTCTTACTAAAAATGTTTCTATTCTATTTTTGTTTGAAAATTGACCTTCAGTAGTTGAAAAATAAACAATTTTATTCCAAATTTAACTATTTGGTTTAAAATTCAACTATTTTGGTTGGAAATTGTTTGTGAAAATTTATCTGTTTCAGATACAAATTCAAATATTCAATTAACAATTTATACATTTTTTTGACAATTGGTCTCTTTTGGTACAAAATTATTCTTCTGGGATGAAAATTCAACTTCTTGGATAGAAGTTGAACTGTGACAGTGGGGCCGTGCAGCCCCACTGCCACACACCTATTTTCAGGTTAAAGATTCATCATTTCAATTGAGAATTCATTTCATTGGTTGGAAACTGAATTTTTTTTATTAAATTCATTTTTTTTTGTTCTTTAAAATTTGATTTTTTAACTTTAAATATAACTATTCAATTTTCGTTGAAAATTTTTCTTCTTTAGACAAAAATTCAGAAATTTCATTACCACTTTATACATTTAGTTGAAAATTTGTCTCTTTTGGTAGAAAATTAATTTTCTTGGTTGAAAATTCAACTACTTCGATGAAGTTGAATTACTTTTTTAGAACTTCATTTGTTTGCTTTAAAATTAACCTTTTTCGTTAAAATTCTAACTATTTTGTTGAAAATTCATGTTTCTTTTGGTTAAAAACTAGCTTTTTGAAATAAAAGTTTTACTATTCTATTTTTGTTTGAAAATCCAACTGTTTGGTTGAAAATTCAACTATTTTAAAAATATATTATAAATATATATATTGGAAATTGTACTTTTTGGTTGAAAATTATTTTTTTTTGGTTGAAAGTTCAACTATCTGGTTAAAATACTCCTTTATCAGGTTAAAGATTCATCATTTTGATTGAAAATTTATTCATTTGGTACACAACTGTATTCCTTTTATTATATTTTTTTTCGCATGAATATTTATTTTTTAAACTGAAAATTTGACTATTCCATTTTCGAAAAAATTTATCTTTCTTAGATAAAAATTCAAATGTTAGATTAACACTTCATACATTTTGTTGGAAATCTGTCTCTTTTGTTACAAAATTAATCTTCAGGGTTGAAAATTCAACTACTTTGATGAAACTTGAACTGTGACAGTAGGGATGTACAGCCCCACTGCCGCACACATTTTTTTATGTTGAAGATTCATAATTTTAATTGAAAATTCGTTTCTTTGATTAAAAACTGGAATGTTTCTATCAAGTTCATTTTTTTTGTTACAAATTAATTTTTCAAACTAAAAAGTCAACTATTCCATTGTTGGTGAAAATTTATTTGTTTTAGATAAAAATTCAAATATTTGAATAACACTTCATACATTTAATTCGAAATTTGTCTTTTGTGGTAGAAAATTATTCTTCTTTGTTGAAAATGAAACTGCTTGGATGAAAGTTGAACCGTGACAGTGGGACCGTGCGGCCCCACTGCCGCACACATTTTTTGTGTTGAAGATTCATCATTTTAATTGAAAATTCGTTTCTTCGGTTAAAAACTGAAAATTTTCAATTAAGTTCAGTTTTTTTGTTACAAATTAATTTTTTTAACTAAAAAGTTAACTATTCCATTGTTGATGACAATTTATCTGTTTTAGATAAAAATTCAAATATTCGATTAACACTTCATATATTTTATTGGAAATTTGTATCTTGTGGTAGAAAATTATTCTTCTTTTTTTGAAATTGCAACTACTTGGATGAAAGTTGAACTGAGACAGTTGGGGCTTAGCGGCCCTACTTGTACACACCTTTTTTTAGGTTAAAGATTCATAATATTAATTGAAAATTCGTTTCTTTGATTAAAAACTAAATTGCTTTTAATAAGTTTATTTTCTTCGCTACGAATTGATTTTTTCTACTGAAAAGTGACTATTCCATTGTTGGTGAACATTTATCTGTTTTAGATAAACATTCAAATATTCGATTACCACTTCATAAATTTTATTGGAAATTTGTCTCTTGTCGTAGAAAATTATTCTTCTGTGTTGAAAATGCAACTACTTGGATGAAAGTTGAAATGAGACAGTGGGGCCGTGCGGCCCCACTTGTACACACCTTTTTTCAGGTTGAAGATTCATAATTTCAATTGAAAATTCGTTTCTTTGGTTAAAAACTGAAATGTTTCCATTAAGTTCATTTTTTTTCAAATTATTTTTCAAACTAAAAAGTCAACTATTCCATTGTTGGTGCAAATTTATCTGTTTTAGATAAATATTCAAATATTCGATTAACACTGCACACATTTGTTGAAAATTTGTCTCTTTTGGTGAAAAATTAATCTTATTGATTGAAAATTCAACTAACTGGATCAGAGGTTAACAGTGACAGTGGGGCTGTGCGGCCCCACTGCCACGCACATTTTTCAGATTAAGGATTCATAATTTTAATTGAAAATTCATTTATTTGGGTAAAACCTGAACTTTTTCTATTAAGATAATTTTGCTGTTGTCACAAATTGAATTTTTTAACTGAAAAATTAACGATTCCATTTTTTGTGGAAATTTATATTTTTTTTTACATAAAAATTCAACTCTATAATTGGAAATTCCACAATTTTCTTGAAGATTCGTCCCTTTTGGTAGAAAATTAATCTCCTGGGTCGAAAATTCATCTTTTTGGTTGAAATTTGAATGCTTATTCCTACTTAGGTAAAGGACATTAATTGAAAGCTTGATGAAGATAAAATAAAATAAAATTAAAATTGTACATCCCAATAGAGTATTTAATTAATTTTTTTGCTGGAAATTCAGCTATCTGTATAAAAATCATTTTATTTGAAAATCCATTTCTTGAGTTGAACACTGTACTATTTTTATCACAATCTTTTTTTTTTGTTCAAAAATTTATTTTTCTATCTGAAAATTTAACTATTTCGTTATTGGTGGAAATTTATCTTTTTTAGATAAAAACTCAAATATTCGATCAACACTTGATACATTTTGCTGGGAATTTGTCTCTTTTGAAAATCAATCTTCTTGATTGAAAATTCAACTACCTGGATGAAAGCCCAACTGTCACAGTGGGGCCGTAAGGCCCCACTGCTGCACACATTTTTTAGTTTAAAGATTCATTAATTTGATTGAAGAATTGTTTCTTCGGCTAAAATTAGAATTCCTTCTATTAGGTTCATTTTTTTTGTTACGAATTTATTTTTTAAACTGAAAATTTTCCTATTCCATTTTCGCAAAAAAATTATCTTTTTTAGATAAAAATTCAAATGTTCGATTAGCACTTCATCCATTTTGTTGTAAATCTGTCTCTTTTGTTACAAAATTAATCTTCTGGATTGAAAATTCAACTACTTTGATGAAAGTTGAACTGTGCTAGTGGGGATATACAGCCCCACTGCCAAACACATTTTTTTATGTTGAAGATTCATAATTTTAATTGAAAATTCGTTTCTTCGGTTAAAAACTGAAATGTTTCTATTAAGTTCATTTTTTTTTACAAATTAATTTTTCAAACTAAAAAGTCAACTATTCCATTGTTGGTGAAAATTTATCTGTTTTAGATAAAAATTCAAATATTCGATTACCACTTCATACATTTTATTGGAAATTTGTCTCTTGTAGTAGAAAATTATTCTTCTTTGTTGAAAATGCAACTGCTTGGATGAAAGTTGAACCATGACAGTGGGGACGTGCGGCCCCACTGCCTCACACATTTTTTATGTTGAAGATTCATCATTCCAATTGAAAATTCGTTTTTTGGTTAAAAACTGAAATGTTTCTATTAAGTTCATTTTTTTTACAAATTAATTTTTTTAACTAAAAAGTTAACTATTTCATTGCTGGTGAAAATTTATCTGTTTTAGATAAAAATTCAAATATTCGATTAACACTTCATACGTTTTGTTGGAAATTTGTCTCTTTTGGCAGAAAATTAATCTTCTTTGTTGAAAATGATACTACTTGGATGAAAGTTGAACTGAGACAAAGGGGCCATGCGGCCCCACTACCACACACCTATTTGCAGGTCAAAGATTCATCATTTCAATTGAAAATTCATTTCTTTGGTTGGAAACTGGAATGTTTCTATTAAGTTCGCTTTTTTTGTTTGTTAAAATTTGATTTTTCGACTGTAAATATAACTATTCTATTTTCGGTGAGAATTTTTCTTCTTCAGATGAAACTTCAGAAATTTTATACATTTAGTTGAAAATTTGTCTCTTTTGGTAGAAAATTAATTTTCTTGGTTAAAAATTCAACTACTTGGATCAAACTTTAACAGTGACAGTGGGGCTGTGCGGCCCCACTGTCACACAGATTTTTTCAGGTTAAGGCTTCATAATTTTAATTGAATTGGAAATTTATCTTTTTTAGATAAAATTCAAATATTCAGTTAACACTTCATACATTTTGTTGAAAATTGGTCTCGTTTGGTACAAAATTGATCTTCTGGGTTGAAAATTATACTACTTGGATGACAGTTGGACTGTCACAGTGGGGCTGTGCGGCCCCACTGCCACACACATTTTTTATGTTGAAGATTCATCTTTTCAATTGAAAATTCGTTTCTTTGGTTAAAAACTGAAAACTTTCTATTAAGTTCAATTTGTTGTTACAAATTAGTTTTTTCAACTGAAAAGTCAACTATTTCATTGTTGATGACAATTTATCTGTTTTAAATAAGAATTCAAATATTCGATTAACGCTTCATATGTTTTATTGGAAATTTGTATCTTGTGTTAGAAAATTATTCTTCTTTGTTGAAAATGCAACTGCTTGGATGAAAGTTGAATCGTTACAGTGGGGCCCTGCGGCCCCACTGCCACACACATTTTTCTAGGTCAAAGATTCATCATTTTAATTGAAAATTCGTTTCTTTGGTTAAAAACTAAGATATTTTTGATAAGCTTATTTTTTTTGCTACAAATTGCTGTTTTTAACTGAAAAGTTAACTATTCCATTGTTGGTGAAAATTTATCTTTTTTAGATAAAAATTCAAATATTAGATTAACACTTCATACATTTTATTGGAAAATCGTCTCTTTTGGTAGAAAATTAATCTTCTTTGTTGAGTTTGAAAATGATACTACTTGAATGAAAGTTGAACTGAGACAGTGAGGCCGTGCGTCCCCACTACCACTCACATTTTTTATGTTGAAGATTCATCGTTTCAATTGAAAATTCGTTTTTTTTTGTTGGAAACTGGAATGTTTCTATTAGGTTTGCTTTTTTTGTTTGTTAAAATTCGATTTTTTAACTGTAAATAGAACTATTCTATTTTCGGTGAAAATTTTTCTTCTTTAGATGAAAATTCAGAAATTCCTTTACCACTTTACACATTTAGTTGAAAAGTTGTCTCTCTTGGTAGAAAATTCATTTTCTTGGTTAAAAATTCTACTACTTGGATCAAACTTTAACAGTGACAGTGGGGCTGTGCGGCCCCACTGTCACACAGATTTTTTCAGGTTAGGGCTTCATCATTTTCATTGAAAATTCGTTTTTTTTGGGTAAAATCAGAATTGCTTCTATTAAGTTCATTTTTTTGTTACGAATTGATTTTTTTAACTGAGAAGTTACCGATTTCATTTTTTTTTTTAAATTTATATTTGTTTATATAAAAATTCCACTATATAATTGGAACTTCCACAATTTTCTTGAAGATTCGTCCCTTTTGGTAGAAGATTTATCTCCTAACTCGAAAATTCTTCTTTTTGGTTGAAATTTGAAGGTTTATTCCTGCTTAGGTAAAGGACAATAATCGTAATTGAGGGCAGAGTTTATTTATGATGCAAGTGGCGGAAGAGCCACAGAAGGAGGATAATGAATTATATTGAAAGCTTGATGGAGGTAAAATACAATAAAATTAAAATTGTACATCCTAATAGAGTAATTAATATAATCTCTGACTCGAGTCTCGACGAGCAACTGTCTCACTCTCAGACTGCGAAATTAATATTATTAAGGGTAATGGTAATTGGAAAGACACCTTGGGCAAATATTTCAACTTCAGAGGGAAGAAGCAGCTGGCACTGAGTGAGAAAAAAGAAAAAGAGACTTTCCTTTCTTTATTAAAAGAATACTCCCGTATAATTTTATTATTTGGGGCTTTAGAATTCAACTTAATTAAATAACACTGCTAAGCGAAGTCAATTGTGTAAACACTTAATTCATTTAGGTTTATTTGAATATCTCAGATTGTAAGTCGAAATATATTGACTTTTCAACAAAATAGCTGAATTTTCAATCAAAAAATAATAATTTAAAAAATAATAATAATTTATTTATTTATTGGACCGTGAGACCGAAAAAAGAGAAGTTTTTTGAACTTTCAAATTTTTAAATAATAATTTCAAACCAGAAAGATGAATTTAAAAAAAAGAGTTTTTCCAACGTTCAAGTCCAAATTCCAGCCAAGCAGTTTTATTGTTTATCCAAAAAGAGGAATTTCGAGCTAAAATTATGAGTATTTATTTCGAATACTCGAATTTTCAACTAGAAAGAATAATTTTCAAAAGGATTAATTTACAAACAAGAAAATTAATTTGCTACTGAAAAATATTATTATTTAAAAAAAAAATACAATCATGTTCAAAGAAATAGTTGATTCTTTACCTAAAAAAAGAAAAATTTGCAACCAAATAATTGAATTTTGAAATAAAAAAGATTTATTTTCAACAAAAACTGAAATGATTGAATTTTCAGTAAAAGAAAATTAATTTTCAACCGAAGTGATCAATTTTCTACTAAAATAATTTAATTTTCACCGAGAAGATTGATTCTCAGGTAAAAAACTAATTTTCCAGGTAAAAAACAAATTTTCTACGAGAAACAAATTTTCAAACAAAAAGATAAATTTTGAAAGAGAAGATTAATTTCCTCCTAAAAGACGATTTTTCAACAAAATACATGAATTTACTACGAAATAGTTGAATTTTGAACTAAAAATACAAATTTTCAACCAATTAGTTGAATTGTGAACTAATTTAATTTTCTACTCAAAAGACAATTTTTTAACATAATACATGAACTTTTAACTAAAGATATCAATTTCCGAAAAAATAGTTGAATTTTGAAATAAAAAAGAATTATTTTTAACTAGAAATCGAATAGTTAATTTTTCAGTTAAAAAAATAATTTTTCCAACAAAAGAAAAACAAATTTTCTACCAAAAAAATGAAATTTTTACAAAAGAGTTTAAATTTCAAACCAGTAGTTTTATTTGTATCCAAAATATGAATTTTCAACTAAAATTATGAATATTTAACTTGAATACTTGAATCTTTAACCAAAAAGATGATTTTTCGAACGAGAAGATTAATTTTCTACTAAAAAGACGATTTTTCAAAAAAGGACATAATTTTTTAACGAAATAGTTGAATTTTAAAATTCAAAAAAAAATTTTCAAATTCAAAAGATAAATTTTCAACTAAAATGATGAATATTTAACCAAAACATGGATTTTCAAAGATGAATAATTTTAAAACAGGAATGATGATTTTCCACTAAAAAGACGATTTTTCCACAATGTAAATAAATTTTCAATGAAATGTTTGAAATTTGAATCAAAGAAGTTCAATTTTCAATCAAAAAGAGAATAGTTGAATTTGTAAATAAAAAAATTATTTTTCAACCCAAGAAATTAAATTTTAACTAAGAAGAAGAAATATTCAACTGGAAGTTACATTTTCAGTTCAAAAAATTAATTCTCAGCAAAATAGTTGAAGCTTTAACTGGAATATTGAAATTTTCCGTGAAAAAATTAAATTTCAGCACAAGAAAAAACGAATTTTCAACAAAATAGCTCATTTTCAACCAGAGAAATAAATTTCGAATTGAAATTAAGAATCTTTAACCAGAAAATTAATTTTATTAAAAGCAGGTTACCTTTAAACCAAATAATTAAATTGTCAACTAAAAAAAGATGAATTCTTAGCGAAAAATTGGATATTAAAAAAAAAGGATTTGAATTTTTAATAAAAAATAGTAGAATTCCAGCAAAAACGAAAAATTTCCAAAATCTGTCAAATTTCTAAAAAAGATTTTCAGTTAAGAGAGAGTGAGAAAATTGCAAACAAACTTGAACTTTTAAACCAAAAAAACAAATTTTTTAGAAGACAGTTACATTTTCAACGAAAAGATCATTTTCAAACAGAAAAAATGAAATTTTTTACCAAGAAAGATGACTTTTCTATCCGTAAAAATGAATTACTTTCAAAAAGCAGTTGAATTTAAAAAAAAATTTTAATATCGACAAAAAAGTTAAATTTTTAAGTAAATATTTCAATTTTCAACCTGTAAAGATAAATTCTCATCACAGTGGTCGAATTTTTAAAGAAAAAAGGAATAGTTAGATTTTCCGTTGAAAAAAATGTCTATACAAAAAAAAATTTGAATTAAACCAAATAAGATTATTTTTCAAAAAAATTGTTGAATAGCCGACCAAAACCAATTGCTTTTTCAAATATTCGGTTGTTTTTTTTATCCCAAAAAGATGAATCTTTTACAAGAAACATGTTTAGCCGAAAATATTAACTTTTAACCAAAGAAGACAAATTATCAACAAAATACAAGAAATTTTTACCAAATATTTGCATTTTTGACCAAAGACATGAATTTTCAAACCAAGACGAATTTTCCGCAAAGCAAAATTGAATTTTCAATCCGAAAATATGAATTTCTTACCCAAACGTTGAATTTTTAAACGAAAAAAAAAAACAAATTTTCTACAACAAAAAAAAACATATTTTTAACCCGAAAATATGAATTTAAAAAAAAAAATTTTTTTAATTCATCCTTCTGGTTAGAAATTCCTTTGAAAATTCAAATATTTGGTTGAAAATTCATGTACTTTGTTGAAAATTCATCTTGTTGGTTGAAAATGAGATTTTTCTTATTTAGAATTAATTTTTTTAACTGGAAATGTAACAATTCCATTTGTTGTCGGAAACTTATCTTTTCTGAAATAAATTTGTTTTTCTTGGTTGAAAATTATACTATTTTGTTGAAAGTTTACTTTCATTTTATTGAAAATTAATTTGTTTTACTGAAAAGTTAACTATTTGTTGAAAATTCGTATTTTTTTTGCAAAAAAGCACTCTCATTAGTTGAAATTTCATCTCTGAAGTTGAAAATTAATTTCTTTGGTTGAAAATACGTTTGTTTTTTGTTTGCAAATTTATTTTACTGATCGAAAATTATCCTACTTTATTTTTGGTAGAAAATTTATCTTTTTAGTCTAAAATGCATGTATTTAGTTGAAAATTAAATTTTTTTCAGTTGAAGATTCATCATTTTAGTTAAAACTTCACTTTCAATATCAAATTTTTGGTGGAAAATTTACTTTTTTTTATAGAAGTGTAATCGTTTTTGTTAAAAAATTATCTGTTTAGTAGGAAGTTCAACTATTCTATTCATTGCTAGGAATTAATTTCTCTCATTGAAAAAAAAACTGTTTTGTTGAAAATTCGTTTTTTTTTTGTTGATAGAAAATTCGTCTTTTGGATTGAAAAATCCGGACAAAATTTCATACTTTTGGTTGAAAATTCATCATAGTGATTAAAAAATCATTTCTTTGGTTGAAAATTAATTAATTTTGCTGAAAACTCGTTCTTTTTACTTTTCTAACTGCGAATTGAAATATTATATTTATGGTTTGTAAATTTAACTTTTACAGTTCAAAATTGAATTATTTTGTCACTGAATCATTTTTTTATAAAAAAAATTTTTTTTTTTGAAAATTCGTTTGTTTTTAGTGAACGCTTATTTTTTGCCATTTTAACTATTCTAATCTTGGTTGAAAATTCTTTTTTTTTCTAGATGAAAATTCATAAACTTTTTTGGAAATGAGTCTTTTTGGGTAGAAAATTAATCTTTTGGGGTGAAAATGAAACTAACTATTTGTTTAGGCATTCATATTTTTGATTGACGATTCATCATTTATGTTAAAAATTAATTTCTTTGGTTGAAAATTCGTTTGTTTTTGTTTGGAAATTTATCTTACTGACTGAAAATTATCCTACTTTATTTTTGGTAGAAAATTTAAGTTTTTAGTTTTTAATACATGTATTTGGTTAAAAATTAATTTTTTTTTAGATGAAGATTCATCATTTTAGTTTAAAATTCACTTTAACTATTACATTTTTTGTGGAAAATTTACCTTTTTCGTTAAAAAATTATCTTCTTAGTAGAAAATTTTACTATTCTATTTTTTGTTAAGAATCAATTTCTTTCACTGGAAAAAAACTGTATAGTTGAAAATTCGTTTTTCTTTTGTAGATAGAAAATTCGTTTTTTGGATTGAAAAATACACTATTAAAAATTCGGACAGAGAAGAAAAGGAGGGAACAATGGTAAGAAGGATTATAATAGGGAAAGTCAAAATAGCGGTGGTTTGTGTATATAGAAGAAGAGGGGAAGAGGAAGGTTGGAGAGTAATAAGGAGGTGGATGGAGGAAAAGAAGGAAGAATTGGTTTTGATAGGAGGTGACTTAAATGCCTGGACTGGCGAGCAAGGGGGAGGGATTTGGGATGAAGAAAAGGAGGCATATATGAGGAGCTCCAAACATAGGGAGATAGACCGGGAGGGGAGGAAGTTACTAGACATAATAGGAGAAACCGGATGGTTTATATGTAATGGCAACATGAAAGGAGATGAGAAAGGAGAGATTACATTTATAGGTAAGGGAGAAACAATCATAGACTACATCTTGGCAGAAGAAAGAATGAGTAATATGATATGCAGTATGAATGTAGGGAATGAGATAGGGTCAGAACACTTCCCAGTAATAGCTACACTGAAAGGTGGCGTCCATAAGCGTGGCAGAGGGAGAAAGGAAAGAGGGGGGGAAAGGGACACGAAAATGGGAGTCTGGGGGGTAGATAAATTAAAAGTGTTTGAACAGAAG
>CAKNXH010000785.1:31229-63794 GCA_932178445.1 Andricus quercusramuli | reverse complement strand
TTGCTTAATTTTTATGATTTTGAAGATCAAAAGTTGAGCTTTCAATTATAAATCTTCCAAATTAGAAGAATTTCGAATGAAAATCATCAAACCTATAGAAATTGTAATTGTAAAACTTGAAACTTGAATAATTTTTATTTTACATTTTCAAAATTAAAAACTCTTCAATGTTGAAGATTTAGGATACAAAGTTTGGCAATTTTTGAGATACAATATTGAAAACTCTTCAATTTAAAAAAATAAGGTTTCCTTAATTTTGATGATTTTAAAGATCAAAAGTTGAACTTTCAATTATGAATCTTCCAAATTGAAGGAATTTCGAATGTAAATCGTCAAAAGTATAGAAATTATAATTGTACAACATAAAACTTGCATAATTTTTATTGTGCATTTTCAAAATTAAAAAATCTTCAACGTTGAAGATTTAGGATTTGAAGTTTGTCAATTTTTAAGAGACAATATTGAAAACTCTTCAATTAAAAAAAAAAGGTTTCCTTAATTTTGATGATTTTAAAGATCAAAAATTGAGCTTTCAATTCTGAATCTTCCGGAGCGGAGGAGTTTCGGATGTAAATCATCAAACTTATAGAAATTATAATTTTAAAACTTGAAACATGCATAATTTTTATTGTTTATTTTCAAAATTAAAAACTCTTCAATGTTGAAGATTTAGGATCTTAAGTTCGGCAATTTTTAAGAGACAATATTGAAAACTCTTCAATTCTTGAAAAAAAAATTTGCTTAATTTTAAGGATTTTTAAGACCAAAAGTTAAGCTTTTAATTCTAAGTTTTCCAAACTGGAGGCATTTCGAATGTAAATCTTCAAAATTATAGAAATTATAATTGTAAAACTTGAGACTTTCATAATTTTTATTGTACATTTCCAAAATTAAAAACTCGTTAATGTTGATAATTTAGGATTTAAAGTTTGGCAATTTTTGAGAGACAATATTGAAAACTCTTCAATTTAAGAAAATATAATTTCCTTAATTTTGATGATTTTGAAGATAAAAAGTTGAGCTTTCAATTCTGAATCTTCATAATTGTAGGAATTTCGAATGTAAACCATCAAACTTATAAGAATTATAATTGTAAAAATTGCATAATTTTTATTGTTTATTTGCAAAATTAAAAACTCTTCAATGTTGAAGATTTAGGATTTAAAGTTTGCAAATTTCTAAGAGACAATATTGAAAGCTCTTCAATTTAAAAAAATAAAATTTCCTCAATTTTGATGATTTTGAAGATCAGAAGTTAAGCTTTCAATTCTGAATCTTCAAAATTGGAGGAATTTCGAATGTGAATCATTGAACTTGTAGAAATTATAATTGTAAAACTTGAAACTTGCATAATTTTTATTGTTTATTTTCAAAATTAAAAACTCTTCAATGTTCAAGATTTATGATTTAAAGTTTGGAAATTTTTAAGAGACAATATTGGAAACTCTCCAATTTTCAAAAATGAAATTTGCTCAATTTTGATGATTTTAAAGATCAAAAGTTAAGCTTTCAATTCTGAATCTTCCAAACTGAAGGCATTTTGCATGTAAATCATCAAAATCATAGAAATTATAATTGTACAACATAAATCTTGCATAATTTTTTATTGTCCATTTTGAAAATTAAAAACTCTTCAATGTTGAAGATTTAGGATTTAAAATTTGTCAATTTTCAAGAGACAATATTGAAAACTCTTCAATTTTCGAAAATAAGATTTTCTTAATTTTGAGGATTTTCAAGATCAAAAGTTGAGCTTTCAATTCTAAATCTTCCAATTGAAGACATTTCGAATGTGAATCATCAAACTTATAGAAATTATAATTATAAAATTTGAAACTTGCATAATTTTTATTTTACATTTCGAAAATTAAAAACTCTTCAATGTTCAAGATTTAGGATTTAAAGTTCTGCCATTTTTGAGAGACAATATTAAAACCTCTTCAGTTTTTAAAAATAAAGTTTCCTTAATTTTGATGATTTTAAAGATCAAAAGTTGAGCTTTCAATTCTAAATCTTCCAAACTGAAGACATTTCGAATGTGAATCATCAAACTTATAGAAATTATAATTATAAAACTTGCATAATTTTTATTGTTTATTTTCAAAATTAAAAACTCTTCAATGTTGAAAATTAGGATTTAAAATTTGTCAATTTTCAAGAGACAATATTGAAAACTCTTCAATTTTCGAAAATAAGATTTTCTTAATTTTGATGATTTTAAAGATCAAAAGTTGAGCTTTCAATTCTAAATCTTCCAAACTGAAGACATTTCGAATGTGAATCATCAAACTTATAGAAATTATAATTATAAAACTTGAAACTTGCATAATTTTTATTTTACATTTCGAAAATTAAAAACTCTTCAATGTTCAAGATTTAGGATTTAAAGTTCTGCCATTTTTGAGAGACAATATTGAAAACTCTTCAATTTTCGAAAATGAAATTTGCTCAATTTTGATGATTTTAAAGATCAAAAGTTGTGCTTTCAATTCTAAATCTTCCAAACTGAAGACATTTCGAATGTAAATCATCAAACTTATAGAAATTATAATTGTAAAGTTTGAAACTTGCATAATTTTTATTTTACATTTCCAAAATTAAAAACTCTTCCATGTTCAAGATTTATGATTTAAAGTTTGGAAATTTTTAAGAGACAATATTGGAAACTCTTCAATTTTCAAAAATGAAATTTGCTCAATTTTGATGATTTTAAAGATCAAAAGTTAAGCTTTCAATTCTGAATCTTCCAAATTGAAGGAATTTCGAATGTAAATCATCAAAATCATAGAAATTATAATTGTACAACATTAAACTTGCATAATTTTTATTGTGCATTTTCAAAATTAAAAAATCTTCAACGTTGAAGATTTAGGATTTGAAGTTTGTCAATTTTTAAGAGACAATATTGAAAACTCTTCAGTTTAGAAAAATAAAATTTCCTTAATTTTTATGATTTTGAAGATCAAAAGTTGAGCTTTCAATTCTAAATCTTCCAAATTGAAGAAATTTCGAATGTAAATCATCAAACTTATAGAAATTATAATTATAAAACTTGAAACTTACATAATTTTTGTTGTACATTTTCAAAATTAAAAACTCTTCAATGTTGAAGATTTAGGATTTGAAGTTTGGAAAATTTTTAAGATACAATATTGAAAACACTTTAATTAAAAAAAAATCAAATTTCCTTAATTTTAATGATTTTGAAGATCAAAATTTGAGCTTTCAATTATAAATCTTCCAAATTGGAAGAATTTCGAATGAAAATCATCAAACCTATAGAAATTGTCATTGTAAAACTTAAAACTTGCATAACTTTTATTGTTTATTTTCAAAATTAAAAACTCTTCAATGTTGAAGATTTAGGACTTAAAGTTTGGCAATTTTTGAGAGACAATATTGAAAACTCTTCAATTTAAAAAAAAAAAAAATTTCCTCAATTTTAATGATTTTTAAGATTGAAAGTTGAGCTTTCAATTATAAATCTTCCAAATTGGAAGAATTTCGGATAAAAATCATCAAACTTATACAAATTATAATAGTAAGACTTGAAGCTTGAATAATTTTTATTGTACATTTTCAAAATTAAAAACTCTTCAATGTTGAAGATTTAGGATCTTAAGTTCAGCAATTTTTAAGAGACAATATTGAAAACTCTTCAATTTTTGAAAATAAAATTTCCTTAATTTTGATGATTTGGAAGATCAAAATTTCAGCTTTCAATTCTGAATCTTTAAAATTGAAGGAATTTCGAATGTAAATCATCAAACTTATAGACTTTTTAATTTTACAACATAAATCTTGCATAACTTTGTAAATTTTCAAAATTGAAAACTCTTCAATGTTGAAGATTGAGGATTTAGAGCTTGGCAATTTGTAAAAGACAATATTGAAAACTCTTCAATTTTCAAAAATAAAATTTGCTCAATTTGTAAAACTTGAAACTTGCCTAATTTTTATTGTACATTTCTAAAATTAAAAACTCTTTAATGTTGATGATTTAGGATTCAAAGTTTGGCAATTTTTGAGAGACAATATTGAAAACTCTTCAATTTAAAAAAATAAAATTTCCTTAATTTTGATGATTTTAAAGATCAAAAGTTGAGCTTTCAATTCTGAATCTTCCAAACTGAAGACATTTCGAATGTAAATCATCAAACTTATAGAAATTGTAATTGTAAAACTTGGAACTTGAATAATTTTTATTGTACATTTTCAAAATTAAAAACTCTTCAATGTTGAAGATTTAGGATATGAAGTTTGGCAATTTTGGAGATACAATATTGAAAACTCTTCAATTTAAAAAAAAAAAAAGGTTAATTTTGATGATTTTAAAGATCAAATGTTGAGCTTTCAATTCTGAATCTTCCAAAGCGGAGGAATTTCGGACGTAAATCATCAAACTTATAGAAATGATAATTTTAAAACTTGAAACATGCATAATTTTTATTGTTTATTTTCAAAATTAAAAACTCTTCAATGTTGAAGATTTAGGATTTGAAGTTTGGAAAATTTTTAAGAGACAATATTGAAAACACATTAATTAAAAAAAAATCAAATTTCCTTAATTTTAATGATTTTGTAGATCAAAATTTGAGCTTTCAATTATAAATCTTCCAAATTGGAAGAATTTCGAACGAAAATCATCAAACCTATAGAAATTGTAATTGTAAAACTTAAAACTTGCATAATTTTTATTGTACATTTTCAAAATTAAAAACTCTTCAATGTTGAAGATTCAGGATTTAGAGCTCGGCAATTTTTAAGAGACAATATTGGAAACTCTTCAATTAAAAAAAAATAAAATTCTCTTAATTTTGATGATTTTGAAGATCAAAAGTTGAGCTTATAGAAATTGTAATTGTAAAACTTCAAACTTGCATAATATTTAATTCTAAATTATAAAAATTAAAAACTCTTCAATTTTAAAGATTAAAAATTTAAAGTGCCGAAATTCTGAAGAGTAACGACTGAAGATTTAAGAATCGGAAAATTATAGAATTACAAATTATTCAATTATCAATATTAAAAACAGAAAATTCTTCGAATTTCAAAATTTAAAATAATTATTGACTGTTTAATTTGGCATGTTTATATTTGCAATTGATATAAATCTTAAAGTTATTCTGCAATATAGAGTTCAATTTCGAAAATTCAAAATTTTCTAAAATTCAGTTGAAAATTTTTCATTTCTCCACAGTAAAAATAACAGAGTTGATTTATTTTTTGGAAATTCTCAGGATTTTCTTCAACATGCTGAAATTTTCAAATTCTAGTTGACTTTTTAGTTAAGAAAAAATAATATATATTATTATCTAAAATATGTATTTATTTATAACTGAAGAGCCAAAGCAAACCTAAAAATTTCAAAAGAAACGAAACTTCCTGCAATTTTCTAAGAAAATATTGTTAAAAACAATAATAAATTTTTCAAAAAACTGTGTTTGTAAACTTGCATTAACTATTTACATTAGTATGTGAAAAGTTGACAGAAAGTGAAAAATTCTAGAAAAACCGTAACTATCCAGCATTACTATAGGAAAAGATAGTTAGAAACAATAATTATTTTTGTTTAAACAATAATGTTTGCTGAATTGCATTAATTATTACTTCAGTCTGAGTGAAAAATGGACAAAATTGTTGAAAATTTTAGAAACATCGCATCTTTCTAGCATTATTTTAAGAGAATATTATTATAAATAATAATGGTTTAAACAATTGTATCTGTTCAATTGAATTGAATCTTGCCTAGCTTTAACTAACAAGTAAAAAATAATTTCGAAAATTCGGAAAAGACTGCGATTTGCTAACTCTATTCTAAGATAAAATTGCTAAAAACAATAAAAAATTGTATAAACAATTTATTAACACAACTGATTATCAGTCAATAGTATTATTTTAGGTACTGGAAAAAATTTGTAACTCGAAAAATCCAATTTTTCAATTCATGAAAATAAAAAAAAAAATAAAAAAAATATTTTTAGACTATTCTGATGAACATACAGTGCCTCATCCATCACGTAGCAGGAATAATGTATACATACAACCATATAATCCATAGAGTCTCGCCACTGAAGGTTGATTTTTTTTTTGTTATTTTTTTTTCATGGAAATGCCATGTTATTATTGCCCTAGAGTGTTTTGATGACGAAGTGGATTATCGAAGGATCCCTCGCAAGCTTCGAACCCCTTCTACATCTTCCTCTCCCGTTTCTATTGATTCAGTTTGAAACCGAATGGAGTTAAATATTTTCTCCATACATGGCTCAAAAAAAATATATCTCATCAAAAACATCAAAGATGAAAAAACTTGGCCAAGTGATGTTAAAAAAAAGAGTAATTAACATTGATTCATTTTCAAAATTCCTTGAATTTTCCCTTATTTTTCTTTGTCTTTTTATCTTTCCTGACCATTAATATTTGAAGACCAAAAATTTTTAATATAGAATAATTTTTTAATGAAATAAAACAATTTTAAATATTTCCATATATTTTCATACTTTCCTTCCCCTACTCACCCTGTTTCCCCACCTCACACTCCAACCATTGCTTCCCCTCCTTTCCTCAACATCTTCCTCTTCTACTCCCCCCTTCACTTCCTCATGTAACACTTCCCTTCCCCAATCCTTTCCTCAACATCTTCCTCTTCTACTCCCCCCCTTCACTTCCTCATGTTACACTGCCCTTCGCCAACCCTCACTTTCCCTCCCCTACTCAACCGCACTACTCTATTAGTCCTCCCCTCACATCCCCTACTTCCCATCCCTCACAACCCCTACTTCCCACCCCTCATTTTCCTTCACTTCCTTTCCCATGATTCCCCCTACTTTCCGACATGATATTTTTCCTTTCTACCCTCATTTCTCACCATTTCCCATCTCTTGCCCAGCCCTTATTTACCCTCCCTTCCTCTCACGCCCTAACTCCCCGTCCACTCATTAACTAAACTACTCAACTCCCCCACCTCTTGTCTCTCCTTACATCTCTCCTTACCTCTCCTCCACCCATAATTTCCACTACTTCTCATCCCCTTACTTCCCCTCCTCTGACTTTTCGTAGACCTACCTGTTCCCTTACTTTCTCCTACCTCATTTCCCCTCACTTTCCCTTGCCTCATTTCCCCTCCCCTAATTGCGCTCGCTCACTCTTCCCTTCTTACTTCTCCCACTTTTCCTTCCCTCTTTACCCCGCACTTCCAATTCTTCTCTTCCCATTCTTTCCTCTCACTTTTCCTACTTCCCCTTCCCTCATCTTCTGATTATTTCCCCGACTTCTCCTTTCATCATTTTCCTATTATTTTTTCTACTTTTCCTGCCCTTATTCTCCTATTATTTTTCCTGCTTTTCCTCGCTTCATTTCTTTAAACTTCCCCAACTTTTCCTGCCCTTATTTATCCTGACTTCCCCTACCTACACTCGCCTCATTTCCCGATCAGTTTCCTTTTTTCCCTGCCCTCATTTTCCTATAATATTCTCTATTTCCCCTTGCTAAATTTTCTCATCACTTTCCCTCTCTTCATTTCCTTATCAATTCAGCCACTTTTCCTTCCCTCATTTCCCCTTTCTTATTTTGTTGAAATTTTATTTTTTCATTAATTCAACTATTTTTTTATTCAAAATTAAAATCTTTTCAAATTAGAATATCAACTATAACAAATCCTTGTATTAGGCTGAAAAATAATTTTTTTGTTGAAAATTCATATTTTTGGGTTGGAAAATTAAACTGTTTCGTAGACAATCAATCTCTTTTGGAAAAAGTTTAATCTTTTTTGATTAAAAATAAAACTGGTTGAAAATTAATACTTTTTTACGATTCAGCTGTTTTCTTAAAAATTTGTCTTTTTTTGGATGATTTTCTTTGAAAATTTAACTATTGGTTTGAAGATTACCTTTTTTTGAAAATTTCGATTTCAGATATCTGAGGTTCTCAACAATCTTTTTGAATTTTCTAAATAATCATAGAAAAATCACAAATAATAAATAAAATAAAATAAATAAAATAATCACAAAAAATGATTGAAAATATAAATAGATGTTCCAAATTTTAATTCTATATTAAATTTCTTTTTCTTTAAATTAGAATTTGCGTAAAATTTCTTTATATTCTAGACTAAAAAATATTTTTTCTTGCAAATTCCACAATTTTGTTGAATTATCTTTTTTCATTGAAAATGCAAATTTTGTGTTTGAAATTAAAAATATTTTTCAGTTTAATTATCAACTATTAATTTTTTCGTTGAGAATTTAACATTTTTGGTCGAATTGAACTACTTTGTTGAAAGTCGTACTCGTATTTTTTAGTAGATAATTAAGTTTCCTGGTAGAAAATTAAAAATTTTGGTAGAAAATGAATTTTTTTGTTAAAAATTCATATTTTCGAGTTGAAAATTAAACTTTTTCGTAAAAAAATCGATCTCTTTCAGAAAATAATTTAGCTTTTATTCGTTAAAAATACAACTATTTGAAAATTATTTTTTTTTTAGGATTCAACTGCTTTGTTAAAAATTTTTATTTTCTGGATGGTTTCAACTATTTTTGATCTAAGATGAAAATCTTCTTGGATTGAAATATCAACTACTACATTTTTCGATAATATATTCCAATTTTTTTTTGAATATTTTACTATTGGCTTGAGGATTACCTTTTTTCATAAAATTTCAATTTCAAGTATCTGAAATTTTCAAAAATCTTTTTGAATTTGATCAAGAATCGTAGAAAAAATTATATTTATATAACCTTAAAGCAAATAAACAAAAAATAAATAAAAATATAAATTCCAAATTTTAATTATGTATTAAATTTGTTTTCCAAATTAGTATTTGGGAAAAATTTCTTTATATTCTAGACTAAAAAATATTTTGTTGTTGCAATTTCAACAATTTTGTTGAATCATATTTTTTCATTAAAA
The DNA here is from genome assembly GCA_932178445.1 of Andricus quercusramuli. Lineage (NCBI taxonomy): Eukaryota > Metazoa > Arthropoda > Insecta > Hymenoptera > Cynipidae > Andricus > Andricus quercusramuli. The sequence continues at coordinate 54,887 of CAKNXH010000785.1, read as the reverse complement.
ATGCAAATTTTTCATTCAACGTTCGAATTGAACTACTTGGTTGAAAATTGTACTCATCTTCTTCAATAGAGAATTAATAATTAATAAGACACAAAAATTAATAATTAAAAAGTGTTCGGGTTGAAAATTACCTTTTTTATTAAAAATTCATATTTTTGTGTTGGAAATTTAACTATTCTGTAGAAAATCCATCTTTTTTAGAAAATAATTGATCTTTTATTTGTTAAAAATAAAACTGGTTGAAAATAAATATTTTTTATTTTGAGGATTCAACTATTTTCTTGAAAATTTGTCTTTTTTATATGATTCTAACTGTTTTTGATTGAAAATAAAAATCTTTTTTGCTTGAAATTTCAACTACTAAATTTTTCGATTAGAATTTATCTTTTTCGTTTGAAAATTTAACTATTGATTCCAAGATAACCTTTTTTATTTGACTTTTAGAAATGTGAAATCGAAATTGGAACAAAAAAGGTAATCTTGAAATCAAAATTAAAATTTGCAAACGGTAAAGATAAATTCTCAGCGAAAAATGTAATAGTTAAAATTAAATTCACAAAAAATTTTATTTTCAATAAAAAGCGGTTGAAATCTTACAAGAAACACAAATTTCCAATAAAATAGTTGAATCCTCAGACAAAAACGATTAATTTTCAACCATTTGTATTTTTAGCAAATAAAAGATCATTTATTTTCTAAAAAAGATCAATTTTCTACAAAACAGTTACATTTTTAGCCTAAAAATATGAATTTTAAATAAAAAAATTAATTTTCGACGAAAAAACTTTTCAATTATTAATTTCAGTTTTATCAATTCTTAATTCTCTATCAAAAAAGACGAGTACAACTTTCAACCAAGTAGTTCAATTCGACCAAAAATGATGCATTCTCAACAAAAAATTTAATAGTTGATAATTTAAAAAATATTTTTAATCTCAAATAAAAAAGTTGAATTTTTAATGGAAAAGATGATTCAACAAAATTGTTGAATTTGCGACAAAAAAATATTTTTGAGTTTAATTCATATTTTTATTTTATTTTGTATTAAAAATGTTTCTGCCTCCAAATTATAATTTACCTATATTTTTTTTATTCTAGACTAAAAAATCTTTTTTGTTTGCAAATCCAACAATTTTGTTGAATCATGTTTTTTCATTGGAAATGCGAATTTTTTATTTGAAATTCAAAATATTTTTCAGTTTAATTATTAACTATTAAATTTCTCGTTGAGAATTCATCATTATAGGTTGAGCTTGGTTAAAAGTCGTACTCGTCTTTTTTGGTAAAGAATTAATAATTAATCACACTAAAATTAATAATTAAACATTTTCTTGTTGAACATTAATTTTTTATTACAAATTCATATTTTTGGGTTAAAAATGTAACCGTTTTCAAGAAAATCTATCTTTTTTAGAAAATAATGTAGCTTTTATTTGTTAAAAAAAATTGGTTCTGAATTAATCATTTTTCTTTGAGGATTCAACTATTTGGTTGAAATTCTGATTTCACATATCTGAAATTAATAACCAAAAAGTCTAAAAAATAAATAGTTATTCGAAATTTGTGTTTTGTCTTAAAAATTAATTTTTTTTAAGAAGTGAAAAGAGGGTGCAAACGTTGGGGAATTAAAAGTTAAAAAATTAGGTTTTTAATATCAACCCCAGACTAGTTTCACAATAAATGTACAATTATACAAAATGAAGATAATTGTAGAGCTAAAGTGCGTGTACCGCGTTCGTTATTGCATCGTGCCAATAATTGCAGGTTATTTACTGTCGCTTTCTGGGGAAAATGGGAAAGTTAAAACGTGACATATGAGGTAAACCCCCGAGATTTTACTCGAATAAGTAAAACCGAGTATGGAAATAATAGCTTTCGTTTATAATACGCTTTTGAGTCATTGATAATTATTAGGTTAAAGACCGTACTTAAATTACGTGATAGCTCAAGGAGGGTGGGGGGGGGGGGGGGGGGGAGAGATTTTTTAACGGTTTATTAAGAAAGCGGTGGGGTCCTTCATTCATGTATGTCATTTTTATAAATTCGCAAATGAAACAAATGTCTTGCAGTAATTGTACAGAAATATAATATTTAATATGAATTTGAATTTACGCGCCAAAGAAACCTGGTGAGTGAAAAACAAAATTAGCAAAAAAAAAGTTTTTCTGAGTTCGGGAACTTTATTTATAGTGGTTGAGAATTTAATGAGCATATGAGCATTTTGATTTAGAATTTAAAATATCGTGTTTTCTACTTTTATCAATGATAATTACGTTATTTAAATTTCGCGCGATAATGTATCGCTTCAAAATGAAAAGGGCGCTAAATTTGAATGATAAAAGAAGTGAAGTAATAGAAAACATATTATTCACATAGTGCCTTATTCAGGGTTGCTACAATATTCCAATTTCAAAATTCTTCTGGGTATAAAACCAACCATACACCTAGAAGATTAATAATATTAATGCAAAATAAATTTTGTTTCTAAATATATTTTAAACACTTTTTAGTTGTGTTTCCAGGTTAAAACAAAATTTTCCAACCAAATAAATGAATTTTCAACCAAAATGATGAATCTTCAACCAAAAATATGAATTTTCAACCAAATAGTTAGTTGAATTTTCAACTCAAAAGATTAATATTCTACCAAAAAAGGCTCATTTTTAACCGGAATGAAAATAGTTAAAATATCAGAAAAAATAAATTTTCAACCAAAAGAAGAAACAAATTTTCAAAAAAATAGTTTTTTTTCATATTTTTTATCAAAATAATTCAATTTAAACTAAAAAAAAAGCTAAATTTGCAAACAAAAAATATGAAATTTCAATTCGCAGTTAAAAAAAACAAGTTTTCAGCAGAATTGATTAATTTTCTACTAAAAATATAAAATTTCGAGTGAAAATGGAATAGATATAGAATATAATATCTTCAGTTAAAAAAATTAATTTTCAACCAAAGAAATTTTTTTCAAATGCTATGATGAATTTTGAACCAAAAATATGAAATTTTGATCAAATAGTGGATTTTTCAATCCAAAAGATGAATTGTCTATCAACGAAAAAATACTAATTTTCAACTAAACAGTTTTTTTCAATGAAAGAAATTAATTCTTATCAAAAAGTAAAATAGTTAAATTGTCTACTAAACAGATAATTTTTTAACCAAAAATAAAATAGTCAAAATATCAGGAAAATAAATTTTCAACCAAAAAAAAACGAATTTTCCAAAAAATAGTTTTTTTTTCATAAAAAAAAATGATTTTTTATCAAAATGAATCAATTTAAACTTAAAAAAAAACTAAATTTGCAAACCAAAAATATTATATTTCAATTCGCGGTTTAAAAAAACTGGTTTTCAGCAGAATTGATTAATTTTCTACTAAAACTATAAAATTTCAAGTGAAATTGGAATAGTTATAGAATAGAATATTTTCAGTTAAAAAAATTAATTTTCAACCAAAGAAATTTGTTTCAATTACTATGATGAATTTTGAACCGAAAATATGGAATTTTTATCAAATAGTGGATTTTTCAATCCAAAAGATGAATTTTCTATCAATGAAAAAAATACTAATTTTCAACTAAACAGTTTTTTTCATTGAAAGAAAATAATTGTTAACAAAAAATATAAAAGTTAAATTGTCTACTAGACAGATAATTTTTTAACGAAAAATATTGCATTTCTGTTTAGAAAAAAAAAATTTAGAAAAAAAAATTTAATAGTTATAGTGAATTTTCAACAAAAATGATGAAAATTCAACTTAAAAACAAATTTCAACCAAATACACGCATTTCAAACTAAAGAGATAAGTTTTCTACCAAAAATAAATTAGGATAATTTTCATTCAGTAAAATAAATGTCCAAACAAAAAACAAACGAATTTTCAACAAAAGAAATTAATTTTCAACCAAAAAAATGAAATTTCAACTAATGAGAATACTCTTTCACAAAAAAAGGTCGGATTTTCAACAAATAGTTAAATTTTCACCGAAACCAGATACATTTTTTACTAAAAATAGAATAGTTAAATTTTCAGTAAAAAAAATTGTTAATAATAAAGTTAAAGCACCTTAAAGCCTTTTGGATGAAAATTTGACTATGTTTTTGAAAATTTATCTTTTCATTTCCAAAATTTATCAATTTTAATAGAAATTGTTGAAAAGTCATCCCTTTTCGTTGAAAATTCAACTGTTTTGTTAGAAATTCGTCTTTTTGAGATGAAAATTCAATTATTTTCATGGAAAATTTAATTTTCGATTGAAAGTCATATTTTGACAATGAAAAGTTGATAATAGATAGAATGGGAGCCTTTTGGATAAAAATTCAATTTTTGTTGTTGAAAATTTGACTTTTTAATTTGAAAATTTATTAGTTTTGATAGAAATTGCATCTTTCTCGAATAAAAATGTAACTGGTTAAAAATTAATCTATTTTTTTAAAGTCATCCCTTTTGGTTGAAATTCAACTGTTTTGTTAAAAATTCGTCTTTTTTTATGGAAATCCAACTGTTTTATTGAGATTTCGTCTTTTTGGTACGATAATTCAACTATTTGGGATGAAAGCTAAACTATTTTGTACCAAATATACTTTTTGTTCAAAATTCAAATTTTAGTGTTGAAAAGTCAACTGAAATCTGTTTTGGATGAAAATTCAACTATTTTTCTAAATATTTTTTTTAATTTAAAAAATCATCTGCTTTAATAGAAAATTTATCTTTTTCGGACAGAAAAATGTGACTGTTTTTTTTTTAATTAATCTTCTTTGCTTGAAATTTGAACTATTTTGTTGAAAATTCATATTTTTTAGTTGAAAATTGAATTACGCTGGTAAAATTTAAACTAATGTGTTGAAAATTTGTTCTTTTCAATGAGGGTTCATCTCTTTGTTTTAATACGTGAGTATTGTGTTTAAAATTAATTTTTGTTGTAACAATTTTTATTTTATGGTTGAAAATCCAAATTTTGTTGAGAATTCATCTTTTTAGGTTGAAAATTCAATTATTTTTCGAAAATTCATTTATTTTATTGAAAATTTGAGTATTTTGTTGAAAAATAATTTTTTATGGTAGAAAAGTCAGTTTTCACTTGAAATTAATTAATAAATATGATAATTTTAAATTTAGATTTTAAATGATGTTTTATTCCGTTTATAAAAGATGCTCTATTGAAAATATTACAATAATTAAATGCTGGTATTTGATTTTAATGGTTAGGGAAAATGAAAAACTAGTCAAAGAAAAATCAGGAAATGTTTAAAATAAAGGTAGAAACCAGTTGAATTTGAAACCAAAAAAATTAATTTTCTACAAAAAGGCAAATTCTCTACAAAATACATCAACTTTAAACCAAATAGTTGAATGCTCAACCAAGAAAATTGATTTTCTACCAAATAAGGATGAATTTACAAACAAACAAATTAATTTGTAATTGATTAGTTAAATATTTGACCAAAAAGATTATTTAAAAAAAATACGAATTTTAAATCATTTACATGAATTTTTGAACTAAAAAATTTTTGAACTAAAAATCCAATAGTTGCATTTTTCATACAAAAAATTAATTTTCAAGAAAAAGTCTTATTTTTTACAAAACAGTTGAATATTCTACTAAATTTTCCAATTTCCCAGCCAAACAAATCGAGTTTTCTACAAAGCAGTACAAACTCGAAAATTTGCATTTTCAACGAAAAAGTTAATTTTCAACTGAACAGCTAAATTTTCAACAAATTGTTTAATTTTCAGTTTAAAAAAATGATTCTTAACAAACTGAAAATGTATTTTCAATCTAAAAAATGAATTTTTAACGAAAAATGTAATAGTCAATATTTCTACTCGAAGATATTTTTATTTTAAAACAAAAACAGTTTAATTTTCAAGCAAATAGTTGAATTTTTAACGAAATAATTGACTTTCTACAATAACAGCCAAATATTGTGTTGAAGAAAATATACGAATTATCGACCAAACGGTTGAATTTTTAACTGAAAAGATTAGTTTTTCACGAAAAAGACGAAATTCTAACAAAATACTTAATTTTCCAAACAAATAGTTGAAATTTCTACTAAAAAAGATAAATACCCTATTCCCCATCCAACATTTCCCCTTCCCCTATTCCCACCCTACATTGCCTCTCCTCTAGCTCACCCTACCCCCTCATTTCCCCTAAATTCCTTCATGGCCCCCTTCCCACTCCTCCCATCACTTCCAGCTACTTCCCTTCCCATAATTTCCCCTCACTTCCTCCTTATCTACTCCTTTAGCCAACGCTCTCCTTCAGCTATACCCCACTCCGCGTTTCCCCTTCCCTGACTCCCTCTACTCATCATTTTCACTAAATACTTTCACGTCCCCTTCCCCCGCACATTCCTTCCCTCATTTTCCCTTATTTCTCCTACTTTCTCTGACCTCCAGTGCTTCCCCTACCCACTCTTTAACCTTTGCTTCCCTTTATTCCTCAACTTTTTCCTCACCCAACCTTCCTCAGTCAACATTTTCATTCCCCTGCTTCTCCAACCCACATTCCCCATCACTTCCCAATTCCTCATTGCCCCTATCTTTCCAACCTCTAATTTCTCCTCACTTACCCAACCTTCCCATTACTTCTCCTACTTCTAAAGCCATTATATCCCCCACTTTCCCTACTTCCGTTACCCTTACTTTCCCTACTCCCCCTACCCTCATTTCTCGGATTTCCCCTCTTCTCACTCCCTCTTCCCACCATTTCCCATCACTTCCCCTCACTACTCCTACTTCCATACTTCTCATTTCCCTTTCACTCCCATCGTTTCCCCTCACTTTCCCTTACTACTCTTCCTTGGAAAGAAGTACGATGGACGGATGAACACTTGACCAAAACTATGAGAATTTCTTCCTGGTGTTAAGAAACACTAAAAAGAATCATTTTTAACTGAAAAATTGATTCTCAACTGAAAAAGGCGAATATTCTTTTAAACCAACAGGATTAACGTCCTACAAAAAAAATCAAGAAAATACTTAAATTTTCGATCAATGAAAAAATTTTCAACTGAAATGATGAATATTCAACTGAAGGAATGAATTTTTAACAATGTAATTCATCTTTTCAATAGATATTTGAGTTTTTTACCAAACTGTTCAATTTTTGTTTTTTAATGATTAACTAACTAACTAGCAAACTAAATACCTTACGTAAGAAATGATTTTTACCACGTACTCCCTCATAATTTTCAGACACTTTCCCTACTCTTCCCTCACTCTCCTTCCCTCACTTCTTGTACTTCCTCTCACCTTCAGTGCTTTCCCTCCCCACACATTGCCCATCGCTTCCTATTACTACTTCAACTTTTTCCTTATCCACTTTCCTCTCTTATCATTTCCCCAGCCAACACTTCCATTCCCCTACTTCTCCAAACAACATTCCCGATTACTTCCTGATTCCTTATTGCCCCTAACTTTCCAACCTTTAATTTCTCCTCACTTACCCCACCTTCTTATTAATTCCCCCACTTCTGAAGCCATAATTTCCCCCACTTTCCCTACTTCCGTTACCTTTACTTTCCCTACTCCTCCTCTAATCATTTCTCGGATTTCCTCTATTCTCACTTCCTCTTCCCACCATTTCCCATCACTTCCCCTCACTACCCCTACTTCCATACTCCTCATTTCCCTTTCCCTACCATCGTTTCCCCTCACTTTCCCTTACTACTCCTCCTTGAAAAGAAGTACAATGGACGGATGGACACTTGACCGAAACTATGATGATTTCTTTCTGAGGCAAAAAAACAATAAAAAGAATAATTTTCAACTAAGAAATTAATTTTCAACCGAAAAAGAAGAATATTTTTTCGAGCCAACAGGATAAACGTTGTATAGAAATAATCAACAAACGACTTAAATTTTCAACCAAAGAAAAGAAGTTTCAACTGAAGTAATGAATATTCAACTGGAGGGATGAATTTTTAAGAAAGTAATTCATCTTTTGATTAGATATTTGAATTTTCTACCAAACTCTTAATTTGTTTTCTTCAATGATCAACTGACGTGAAAATATATTACGTAGAAAATGATTCTTACCACGTACCCCCTCATAATTTTCAATCACTTTCCCTATTTTCCCTCACTTTTCTCCCCTCATTTTTCTTAACTTACCTACTTCCTCTCACTTAGAGTGCTTCCCCTACCCACACTTTAACCATCGCTTTCTCTTACTACCTCAACTTCTTCCTTATCTACTTTTCTCTCTCATCATTTCCCCAGCCAACACTCCCATTCCCCTACTGCTCCAACCCACATTCCCCAACACTTCCCAATTCCTCATTACCCCTAACTTTCCGACCTCTGATTTCTCCTCATTCACCCCACCTTCCAATTACTTTTCCTAGTTCCAAAGCTATAATTTTCCACACTTTCCCTACTTCCGCTACCCTTACTTCCCCTACTCCGCCTCCCCTCATTTCTCGGATTTCCCCTCTTCTCACTTCCTCTTCTCATTTTCTCTTCCCACCATTTCCCATCACTTCCCCTCACTACCCCTACTTCCGTACTCCTCATTTCCCTTTCCCTCCCATCGTTTCCCCTCACTTTCCCTTACTACTCCTCCTTGGAAAGAAGTACGATGGACGGATGGACACTTGACCGAAACTATGAGGATTTCTTTCTGGGGCTAAGAAACACTAAAAACAATAATCTTAAACTAAGAAATTAATTTTCAACCGAAAAAGGCGAATATTTTTTCGAACCAATAGGATTAACGATCAACCAAAAAAATCAAAGAAATAATTAAATTTTCGACCAGAGAAAAAAATTTTAACTGAAATGTTGAATATTCAATTGGAGGAATGAATTTTTGAGAAAGTAATTCATCTTTTGATTACATATTTGAATTTTCTACCAAACTGTTAATTTTTTGTTTTTCAATGATTAACTGACGTGAAAAACGTAAAAAATGATTTTTACCACGTACCCCCTCATGATTTTCAATCACTTTCCCTATTTTCCCTCACTCTTCTCCCCTCATTTTTCTTAACTTCCCCTACTTCCTCTCACTTAGAGTGCTTCCCCTACCCACTCTTTAACCATCGCTTTCTCTTACTACCTCAACTTCTTCCTTATCTACTTTTCTCTTTCATCATTTCCCCAGCCAACACTCCCATTCCCCTACTGCTCCAACCCTCATTCCCCAACACTTCCCAATTTCTCATTACCCCTAACTTTCGAACCTCTCATTTCTCCTCACTTACACTGCCTTCCCATTACTTCCCCCAGTCATCATTTCCCCCACTTTCCCTACTTTCGATGCCCTTACTTTCCTTACTCCCCCCCCCCCTCATTTCTAGGATTCCCGAGTTTCTCACTTCCTCTACCCACCATTTGCCATCACTTCCCCTCACTACCCCTACTTCCCCACTCCTCAATTAACCTCACTTCCCCTCACTACCCCTGCTTCCCCACTCCTCATTTCCCTTCACTTCCCCTCACTACTCCTCCTTGAGAAAAAGTTACGAAACCCTGAAAAAGGGTTCGAAGAGAGAAAGACACTTTGGGAAAAAAGTTATGTCTTTTGAAAATAGCTCGACTCCGTATTAAACTTAATTTCGCATACACAAAGGATTTCAGCAGGGGTTTAGTTGAATGCGTGTGACATCAATTCACGGCTATTACTATCTTCTCCGTCCCTAACGCGTTTCTTCAGTCGCTTCTTGTACGGAAAATATAATTACACCTCGCTTTCATTTACTATTAAGTATTGTTACCGACAGTGCCGTATTTACAACAGACGCCAAAAAACTAGTGATGAAAATTGTAAAAGGGCGGCAAATTTTCACGGGTCGTTTCAATTTGTTTAATTATTGTGGGAGCTAGACTAAATTCAACTGTTTTTAATTTAATAGGAAAATATTTTTCTTGAAATAACAAATTTTACATTATTTTAATTAACATTTTTCCCAAAGAAGATAATAATTATAATAATTATTTGATATGTACCACCTTGCACAATAATACGTGTATTTTCTGAAAATAAATTTCAACTCTCTATTTCTCTAGTAGCTTAATGGAAAATCACCCGACCGGCAATCGGAAGTTCCGTGGTTCGATTCCCAGCGGAGTGAAAGAAGATCTTTTTCCACAAAAATATTGATTAATATAATTTTTAATTCATATTTTCATCTAGTCTGAAAAGATGTTAAATATTTCTTTTATTCTCTGATTAATACAGGTTTCTTGAAAAATTTTACATTTATCGTTGAAATATCAAGTTATATATTCCTAGCTGAGAATTAATCTTTTTTATTGAAAATTCAACTAATTGGTTAAACGTTGAACTTCCTTGTCAGAAATTCATTTCCATTGTTCAAGATTCATCATTTTAGATACAAATTAAATCATTTTGTTGAAAATTTATATAATTTGTTGAAAATTAACCTATTTTAGTTGAACTCAACTCTTCGCCCTTTCTTCGGAGGAAAACTCGATTTATTTTCATACATTTTACTGTGGATTTTACAGAAACAAATTTTTCACAAATATTTTTTTAGATTTTTTTTTTAATTGGAAATTTATATAATTTGTTGAAAATTCATCTATTTAGGTTGAATTCAACTCTTCGCCCTTTCTTTGGAGGAACACTCGATTTATTTTTATACATTTTACTATGGATTTTACAAAAACAAATTTTTTTTAAATATTTTTTTAATTATTTTTTTAACTGAAAATTTAACGATTCCATGTTAGATTGGACATTTATCTTCCTCAGTTGAAAATTCAACTATTTGGTTGTAAATTTCTGTATTTTGTTGAAACTTTGTCTCCTGTGGTAGAATATTATTCCGCTTGATATATAATACACCTTTTTGATTGAAAATTCAATTATTAGATTGAAAATTCCATTGAAAATTGAAACATTTCGTTGAAAATTCATGAATTTTGCTACACATTTTTTTTTTTTTTAGTAGAAAATCATTATTATGGTTACACATTAATTTGTTTAACTAAATTTTGCGTCCGTTTTTTTAATAGAAATTTAATCTTTTTGATAGAAAATTCATTTAGTTGATTGAAAATTCAACTATTTCAGTGAAAATTTATTTTATTTACTTACAAACCCATTGTTCTTACTGAAAATTAAACTATTCTATTTTTTGTTTGCTTGAAAATTCATCTATTTTGATTAAAACTAGTCTTTTTTTGTAGAAAATTAATTTTTTCAACTTTTTTCATCTTTTTCAGTTGAACTATTCATCTATTTCAATGAAAAATTGTCTTTTTTTGGTAGAAAATTCATCTTCTGGATTGGAAATTCAACTAATTGGTTACAAATTTACTTTTTTTGAAAATTTCACTCAAGAGTACATTTCTTTGGTCAAAAATTTAACAAATTTGGTTGAAAATTCGTTTTTTTTCTCTTGTTGAACATGATTTTTTTTACTGAAAATGTAGATTTTCTATTTTTGCTAGAAAATTGATCTTTAACGGTTGAAAATACACCTATTTTGTTAGAAAATCGTTCTTTTTAGTCGAAAATTCAACTATTCTGATAGAAAATGCATTTCTAGCATGCTCTAGCTCTAATCGCATCGAAATTATGGCCTTCTGAATATGATCCTTTTATAATAAAATTATATTAATTATAATTTTCTAGGAAATTAAATGCGAAATCAAAATCTCATCAAATTTTGAAATAAAATATCTCGTTCTCAAAAAGAGATAAGTTCCTGAGCATTTCGTCTTCTTTATTTTTATTATTATCAAATCACAATAAAAAAGCATGCAAAGTATTTACCAACGTTTCGATGCTCACACAGCACCCTTATCAAGGCAAGAAAAATTAAAACAGGTGGGAACAGTGACCAAGCAACGACGCTATCTCCTCGATACCTGAAATCTGAATGTGGGTCAATAGGCTAATCCGTCACACAAAAAAAAATTATTTCTATTATTATTTTTATTTCTTGTTTGTTCTGACGGATTAGCCTATTGACCCACATTCAGATCTCAGGTATCGAGGAGATAGCGTCGTTGCTTGGTCGCTGTTCCCACCTGTTTTAATTTTTCTTGCCTTGATAAGGGTGATGTGTGAGCACCGAAACGTTGGTAAATACTTTGCATGTTTTTTTATTGTGATTTGATAATAATAAAAATAAAAAAATACGAAAAACTGACTTTCTCCCACTTTTTTCACCATTTTTCAAAAATATTGAAGGGTTTCAGTTCTCGTAAGATGTTCAGCACCTGTAGCCAGTCGAGGCACACCGTGGGTACTCTTCTAAAAAGACAAACATTTTTTTCAGTTTTCTTATTAAATGAAAAATAGGCATTTTTTAAATCGGCCTCGACAGCTAACTTCACAGTAGCTCTAATCTGCTCTCTATAAATTAGGAGCTCTCGGTGCCAAACGTTATTCGAGTTGAGAATCGATAGGATTCGAATTAAAAAGAAGACCTCGAGTTGATGCAAGTTTGTAAGGTTCCCGAATCAAATTGACACCTGCAATTGGTCTGGTCTACGGACACGCAGGTTAGCAGGTAAAAAAAACTTCTAAGGTAAATTAAGGGAGACGATAAAGGGGTCGAATTGAAGATGACGTTGGTAAGTTGGTGTTGAAGGTTTGGTGAAGGTCCTTAAATAGAGGGTGGCCCATTACCAGCGGGCGTGTGTCTCGAATCTTTTCGCCTCCGACCAGGTGAAAAGAGAAAAAAAAAAAAAAAAGTGAGACTTGCATGTCTCATTGCAATCTGCAATATTGAGAATGTTTTCGGCATTACGGGAATCCCCGAACCAATTGTGATTATCTCCTTGAGATAACTTCGTACCCTTTCTTCGAAAGTGCCGAACCTTGGAAATTGGACACGGAGTAGTTTTTTGTCTTGATCTATCTGATATATACGTTGGCTACCATACAAAAATAAATCTGTTTTTTTTTTCGAAAAAAAATTATGACGAACTAGATGGTTGCGCCGCACAGTGGGATGAAATCGGAAATCGAGGTTCAAAATTACATTTAGAACACGATTTTGCACCGATTTTAGTTTTCTTTTTTTTTAATAACTCAGAACTAAATTTTTAAAAAAATAATTAAAGTAGATTTTTCATTTTTTTGTTTATTTAATTTTAATGTTAATGCAAACAACGGCAAAAATGTCGATTTTTTATTTTTTATCTTCTAGATAAAATTTTTCTTATGCGTCTCGTCCATTGGGTGTAATGCACAAGGATATAAAATTGTTAACTTGCATAGGTAATTTTTATAAACAAATTTTATTAACAAATAATCAACATACGATGAAATTTGAGATTACTTGTTATTTGTTTATTTTATAAACAAATCATATAAACAAATGCACATTTTGGGCGATTCTAAGCGAAAAGAAATCGTTTTTACTTCTGACCTTGCCGAAATTACATTGCCAATGATTTTTTCTGAAAGAAGGCATATCACCCATTAATATTTGTTTATTTTATAAACAAATTATACAAACAAATGCATATTTTAGGGAATTTTAGGTGAAAATGAACCGCTTTTTCTTCTGCCTTTGCTAAAATTATATTTGCAATAAAGTTTTATGGAAATTTTCTCCCCACCTATCAATATTGGCTTATTTCATAAACAATTTATATAAACTAATGTACATTTTTGGTGTTCTTAAGCGAAAAGAAATAATTTTTTCTCCTGACCTTGCTGAAATTAGATTGCCAATGATTTTTTCTGAAAAAAATTTCATAACCCGTCAATATTTGTTTATTTTATAAACAAATTATGTAAACAAATGCACATTTTAGGGTATTTTAGGTGAAAATAAATTGTTTTCTCTCATGTCCTTGCTAAAATTATATTTGCAATAAAGTTTCCTGGAAACTTTCTCCCCACCTATCAATATTGGTTTATTTGAAAAACAATTTATATAAACAAATGTACAGTTTTGGTGTTCTTAAGCGAAAAGAAATATTTTTTTCTTTTGACCTTGCTGAAATTACATTTCCAATGATTTTTTCTGGAAACAATTTTATAACCTATCAATATTTGTTTATTTTTCAAACAAATTATATAAACAAATGCAAATTTTAGGTTATTTTAGGTGAAAATAAACCGTTTTCTCTGCTGTCTTTGCTAAAATTATATTTGCAATAACGTTTCCTAAAAATTTTTTCCCACTCATCAATATTTGTTTATTTTAGAAATAAATTATATAAACAAATGCACATTTTAAGGTATCATAGGTGAAAATGAACCGTTTTTTCTTCTGTCTTTGCTAAAATTATATTGGCAATAACGTTTCCTGGAAACTTTCTCCCACTCATCAATATTTGTTTATTTTATAAACAATTTATATAAACTAATGTACATTTTTGGTGTTCTTAAGCGAAAAGAAAAAAATTTTTTCTTTTGACCTGGCTGAAATTACATTGCCAATGACTTTTTCTTAACAAAATTTTATAAACCACGAATATTTGTTTATTTTATAAACAAATTATATAAACAAATGCAGATTTTAGGTTATTTTAGGTGAAAATAAACCGTTTTTTCTTCTGTCTTTGCTGAAATTATATTGGCAATAACGACTCTTGAAAACTTTCTCCCCAACTATCGATATTGGTTTATTTTATAAACAATTTATACAAACAAATGTACTATGTGATTTCAATGATTTTTCTTTGTTTTCAAATTACTACAATTTGTATACACTTACATCATTTGTTACAAATTTAATAGATTTCATTTTGTAATCAAACTACATCACACAATATCACTGGCACTTTTTAATATAATTTGTTCATAAAATAAACAAATATTGACGGATGGCAACAAGTTTTTCAGCAAACATTATTGGCATTGGCAATATAATTTTAGCTAGGTCAGAAGAAAGAACGGTTTATTTTCACCTAGAAAAGCCTAAAATGTGCATTTGTTTGTATAATTTGTTTATAAAAAATACAAATATTGATGGTTTCTAAGCTTTTTTTTCAGAAAAAATAATTTGCAATGAAATTTCAACAAGGTCAGAAGGAAAAATTATTTCTTTTCGCTTAAAAACACCAAAAATGTACATTTGTTTATATAAATTGTTTATAAAATGAACCAATATTTCTGGATGGGAAAGAAGTTTCCAGAAAACGTTATTGCCAAAATAATGTTAGCAAAAACAGAAGAAAAAATGGATTATTTCCACCTAAAATACCCTCAAATGTGCATTTGTTTGTATAATTTGTTTATAAAATAAACAATTATTGATGGGCTATAAACTTTTTTTCAGAAAAATTATTGGCAATGTAATTTCAGCAAGTTTAGAAGAAAAAAATTATTCCTTTTTGCTTAAAAACACCAAAAATGAACATTTGTTTATATAAATTGTTTATAAAATAAACCAAAATTGATGGTGAGAAAAAAGTTTCCCGAAAACGTTATTGCCAATATAATTCCAGCAAATTCAGAAGAAAACCCGTTTATTTTCACCTAAAATACGCTAAAATATGCATTTGTTTATGTAATTTGTTTATAAAATGAACAAATATTGATGAGTAGAAACTTTTTTTTCGGAAAACATCATTGGCAATACAATTTCAGCAAGGTCAGAAAAAAGGACGATTTCTTTTTGCTTAAAAGCGCTCAAAATGTCCATTTGTTTACAGAATTTGTTTATTAAATAAACAAATATTGATAAGTGGCAACATTCTTATAGAAAAACATAATTGACAATATAATTTCAGCAAGGTCGAAAAATGAAACAATTTTTTTCCGCTTAAAAACAGCAAAAATTTGCATTTGTTTATATAATTTGTTTATAAAATGAACAAATATTGATGAGTAGCAAAAATATTTCAGAGAAATATCATTGGCAACATAATTTCAGCAAGTTCAGAAGAAAGGACGATATCTTTTCGCTTAAAAACGCTGAAAATCTACATTTGTTTATATAATTTGTTTATAAGGTAAACAAATATTGGGAGTGGCAATACAATTTTCAGAAAACATTATCGGCAATATAATGTTAGCAATTTCAGGAGAAAGAATGGTTTATTTTCGCTTAAAATCGTCCAAAATGTGCGTTTGTTTATATAATTTGTTTATAAAATAAACAAATAACATTCAATATCAAACTTTTATGGCCACGTATCATTGCTGAATTTATTATGAATATCCCAATTAAAAATGTCTGACATGAAAAAAAACGAATGTTTCCTTCGACAGATGCCCCAATAATGCATTTGTTTTTAATGAATTTGTTTTAAAAAATCATTAAATTGATGAAAAATTATTAATTTTGCTGAAATTATCATAAAGTTCCTAATTAAAAAATTTGACATCGAAGAAAACGAATTTTTCTGTCGACAAATGCCTGATAGGTGCATTTTTTTATTAAATTTGTTTTTAAAAAATCCTGAAATTTATCAACCTATCATGAATGTTGCTGAATTTCTTATGAATATCCCAATTAAAAATGTCTGACATGAAAAAAAACGAATTTTTCCTTCAACAGATGCCCCAAAAATGCATTTGTTTTTAATAAATTTGTTTTAAAAAATACTAAAATTGATCAAAAAATTATTAATTATGCTGAAATTATCATAAAGTTCCTAATTAAAAATGTTGACATAAAAGAAAACGAATTTTTCTGTCGAAAAATGCCTCATTAGTGCATTTGTTTATTAAATTTGTTCAAAAAAAACATCCTGAAATTTATCAACTTATCATGAAAGTTGCTAAATTTTTAATGAATATCTTAAATAAAAGGTCTGTCATCAAAAAGAGAGAATTTTCCCGTCGACAGATGCCCTAATAATGCATTTGTTTTCAATAAATTTGTTTTAAAAAATCATGAAATTGATCAAAAAATTATGAATTTTACTGAAATTATTATAAAGTTCCTAATTCAACAATTTGGCATCAAAGAAAAGGATTTTTTCTGTCGAAAAATGCCTGATTAATTAATTTATTTATTAAATTTGTTTAATAAAATCATAAAATCTATAAAATAATCATGAATGTTGCTGAAATTGTCATTAAGTTTCCAATTGAAAGAACTGGCATTGAAAAAACTAATTTTTCTGCCTGCAAATGCCCAAATAATGCATTTGTTTATTATATTTGTTTAAAAAAATCCCAAGATCAATGAACAAATTATGAAGTTTGCTAAAATTATTATAAAGTTCCTAATTATTGAATTGACATCGAAAAAAACGAATTTTTCTATCGAAAAATTCCTGATCAATGCAGTTGTTTATTAAACTTGTTTATAAAATTTACAATAATAATCTTCAGGAGAAATTTCTCCATCATTATACTGTTTTTATCCAAATTTCCCTGCTGGGAATCGAACCTCAGAACTTCTGATTGCCGGTCGGGTGCTTTACCATTAAGCTACTAGACAGACCGAGAGTTTAAATTTGTTTTCTGAAAATACACGCATTATTGTGCAAGGTGGTAAAAGTCAAATTTTTCAATGAATCTGTTTTGTCATCAGAGGATAACAGACATTTTTAATGTTTTTCCAGACTACATAAAAATATGAAATAAATATTAACCACCTTGCAAAACGTGTGTATTATCTGAAAAAACGTTTCTTCTCTCGATCTCTCTAGTAGCTTAATGGGAAAGCACCTGACCGGCAATCGGAAGTTCTGAGGTTCGATGCCCATTGGAGCGAAAGGAGAAGATTTTTTTCAGAAAAAAACTAATTAAGGCCATGTGACGAGTAGGTCACGTGACCAGATTCCTACCTTACCGACACTTTTTTTATTTGTAAACTTATGTTTACACGAATAGCCACATCGAGTTGAAAATTTGGGATAATAGATAAGAAGCACTAAGAAATGCGGCTCTGGTCCTAAATTTTAATAATTATGAAAAAAGTTTTTTTTGTAAATAATTTATTTTATTATTTTTTCATAATTATTCAAATTTAGGACTAGAGCCGCATTTCTTAGTCCTTCTTATTTATTATCCCAAATTTTCAACTCGATGTGGCTATTCGTGTGGACATAAGCTTACAAATAAAAAAAAGTGTCGGTAAGGTAGGAATCCGATCACGTGACCCACTCGTCACATGGCCTTAAAAATAATTTTTAATTCATATTTTCATCTAGTCTGAAAAGACGTTACAAATTTCTGTTATTTTCTGATGCAGATTCCTTAAAAAACACGTATCTCCCATAAGAAAAAAAGAAATTTTTGTAAATTTAATTCAGAATCCTCAATGTTAGCTGAATCGAGTCGAAACTCAACATTTCTCTTCGCAATTAGTCAAAGAATATAAATAAAATATTACTTTTCAAATATCACCCCCACAAGTCTATTCAATAGAGTCCCAAAGAAACCTCATAAGTGAAAAAAATGGATTTTTGGCGCTAATTATGATTTATATTTATATAATATTATTATAAATTTATTATAATTGTTAATAATATTCTCTTAGGATAATGCTAGAAAATTGCAGTTTTTTTTCGAGAATCGTCCACTTTTTTCCAATGTTTAATTGGCGTGCGGTAAATAATTGATTAAAGTTAACCAAATAAATTGTTTAAATAATTTTTTAATAATGTTAATAATATTCATTTTGAATAATGCTATACATTTGCGTTTTTTTTCTGAAAATTTATACTATTTGTCTACTTTTCACTCTGAGTGAGTCAATAATTGATTTAATTTAGCAGAAATAATTATTTAAACAAATTATCACTGTCTGTAACTATCTTCTTCTTTAATAATGCTTGATAGTTGCGGTTTCTTCTGAAATTTGTAACTTTTAACCCACTTTTTTTTAACTTGCATTGAATATTACCTGACTAATTAAAAAGTTGACAAAAACTTTAAGAGTTCAGAAAATACAGCAAAAATTCAATCACTTATCTGAGAGCAAATCGTTATAAACAATAGTGAATTGTTTAAGCCACTATGTTTGCTAACTTGCATTATTTATTACTTTACTAAGTAAAAAGTTGGTAAACAGTTAAAATCTCAGGAGAAACTGCAACTATTAAGCATTAATAAAAAAAAGATAGATATAAACAATGATAATTTGTTAAAATAATTATTTCTGCTAAATTGTATCAAGTATTGACTCACTCAGAGTGAAAAGTAGACACATATAGGAAATTTTCGGAAAAAAACGCAACTTTCTAGCATTATTCAAATTGAATATTATTAACAGTATTAATAAATTATTTAAACAATTTATTTGTTTGACTTTAATCAATTATTTACCGCACTCTAATTAAAAATTGGACAAAAAGTGGACGATTCTTGAAAAAAAAACTTCAATTTTCTAGCATTATCCTAAAAGAAAATTATTATTAATGATAATAAATTGTATTGAAAATTGGATGAGAAGTGCAATTTTTTTGAAAAAACCGCGAGTTTCTATCTCTATTCTAAAAGAAAATTGCTAAAAACAATAATAAATTTGTAAACAATTTATTTAAACATCTAATCGTCAGTACAAAGAAGAATTTCATGTATGAGAAACAATTTGTATTGAAAAACTTTCAGAAGATTTCATAGATTTCAAAGCAATTAGAAATATTTCAAAGCATTTCAAAAGATTAAAATCTGTTTAAAAGATTTTACAAAGATTTCAATGATTTCAACAGATTTCAGAAGATTTCAAGGTTTCACATATCTCAAAAAAATTAGAAGATTTCAAAGCAATTCAGGAATAATTCCTAAAATTTCAAACATTCCAGAAGATTTTGAAGATTTCGAAAGATTTCAGAAGATTTCAAGAGATCCGAAAAGATTTGAAAGATCACAAAAAATCCAAAAGATTTCAAAAGATATCAGAAGATTTCGCGAGATTTGAAAATATTTCAAAGGTTTCTAAAAATGCTAAAGGATTCCACACAGCTTTCAAACATTCCAAAAGATTTCAAAAGATTTCGGACAATTTCAAAGATTTCAGATATTTCAAAATAATCAAAGGATTTCAAAGAAATTCAGAAATAATTCCAAAGGTTTCGAACCAATTCACAAATATATGAAAGATTTTGAAAAATTCTAAAAAATTAGAAACATTCTAAAAGATTTCAAAGATTTCAGAAGATTTGAGAAGATTTCAAAGATTTCAAAGATTTCACAGATTTCACAGATTTCAGAAAATTTGAAAGATTTTTAATTCAAAAGATGTCAAAAAGATTTCAAACTTTCCAAAGATTTCAATGATTTCGAAAGATTTCAGACGATTTCAAAGATTTCACAAGATTTCAAAGGATACATAATTTTTTTTTTAATTTCGCAAAGATTTCAAACTTTCCAAAAGATTTCAAAAATTTCAATAGATTTTATAAGATTTGATTTGAATGATTCTAAAACATTTCACAAAGATATCAAATATTTCAAAACATTTTTAAATATTTCAAAACTTTTAAACAGATTTCACAAAGATTTCAAACATTCCAGAATATTTTAACGATCAGAAAAGATTGTAGAAGAATTCAAATATTTCAAAACCTTTGGAAATACTTCGCAAAGATTTTTAACATTCCAAAATATTTCAAAAATCTCGAAAAATTTCAGGAGATTCCAAAGGATTTCAGAATATTTTGAATTTTTTACAGTTTTCAAAACATTACAAAGATTTCAAAGTAATTGAGAAAGAATTCCAAAGATTTCAAATCATTTTACAAATATATCAAAGTTTTCAAAAGATTCAAAAAAATTGAAAAAGATTTCAAACATTCTAGAAATTTTCAAAGATTTCAAAAGATTTCAAAGATTTCACTGATTTCAAAACATTTCAAAGGTTTCAAAAGATATAGAACATTTCGAAGCATTTTAAAAAATTATGAAAATTTTCGAATGATTTTAAGCATTTCAAATATTTCAAATATTTCCAATATTTCAGAAGACTTTGAAGATTTCAGAGGTTTCAAAAGATTTCAAAGACTTCGAAGATTTCACAAATTTCGAGATATTCCGAAGATTTCACAGATTTCAAATCATTTCGATGATTTTGAAGCAATTGACAGAGATTTCAAAAAATTTCAAATATTCCGAAAGATTTAAAATATTCCGAAAGATTCCAAATATTCCAAAAGATTTCAAAGATTCCCAAATTTTTAGAAGATTTCAAAGAATTCACAAATTTCAAAAGATTTCAAGAATTTCAAAAAATTTAAAAAGGTTTCACAAAAGATTTCAATGATTTCAAAAGATTTCAGAAGACTTTAAAGATTTCACATGTTCCAAAGAATTAAAAGATCTCAAAGCAATTTAAAAAGAATTCCAAAAATTTTAAACTATTCAACAAATATATGAAAGATTTTAAGAAATTTAAAAGATTTCAAACATTCCAGAAGATTTCAAAGATTTCATAAGATTTCAAAAGAGTTCAAAGATTTCACAGATTTTAAAAGATTTCAAAGATTTCCAAAGATTTCAGGTGATTCCAAAGATTTCACCACATTTCAAAGGTTTCAGAAAATTTTAAAGGATTTCACAAAGCTTTCAAACGTTCCAGAAGTTAACAAAATTAAAATGGATTTTAGAAAATTTCATTTTGAAAATTCTAACGATTTCACAAAGATATCAAAGATTTCAAAAGGTTTCAAAAGATTTTTAATGATATTTCAAATATTTCAAATATTTCAAAAGTTTTCAAAATATTTCGAAGGATTTCAAAGATTTCAAAAGAGTTCAAAGATTTCACAGATTTTAAAAGATTTCAAAGATTTCCAAAGATTTCAGGTGATTCCAAAGATTTCACCACATTTCAAAGGTTTCAGAAAATTTTAAAGGATTTCACAAAGCTTTCAAACGTTCCAGAAGTTAACAAAATTAAAATGGATTTTAGAAAATTTCATTTTGAAAATTCTAACGATTTCACAAAGATATCAAAGATTTCAAAAGGTTTCAAAAGATTTTTAATGATATTTCAAATATTTCAAATATTTCAAAAGTTTTCAAAATATTTCGAAGGATTTCAAAGATTTCAAAAGAGTTCAAAGATTTCACAGATTTTAAAAGATTTCAAAGATTTCAAAGATTTCCAAAGATTTCAGGTGATTCCAAAGATTTCACCACATTTCATAGGTTTCAGAAAATTTTAAAGGATTTCACAAAGCTTTCAATCGTTCCAGAAGTTAACAAAATTAAAATAGATTTTAGAAAATTTCATTTTGAAGATTCTAACGATTTCACAAAGATATCAAAGATTTCAAAAGGTTTCAACAGATTTTTAATGATATTTCAAATATTTCAAAAGTTTTCAAAATATTTCGAAGGATTTCAAAGATTTAAACAAATTAAAAAAATATATCAAAGATTTCAAAAGATAGAAAACATTTTAAATGTTCCAAAACATTGCAAAGATTTCACAAGTTTCAAAAGATTTCAAAATATTACAAAATATTTTGAATATTTCACAAGTTTCGAAAAATTTCAAAGATTTTAAGGCAATTCACAAAGAATTCAAAAGATTTCAACCGATTTCATAAAGATATTAAATTTTTAAAAACATTTCTAAAAATTTCAACAAATTTCAAAAGGTTTCACAAAGACTTTTAACATTCCGAAATATTTAAAAGATTTTCAGAGACTTCAGAAGATTTTAAAGATTTCAAACATTCCAAAAGGTTTCAAAGATGCAAAAATTTTCAGAAAATTTCGAAGAATTCATAGATTTCAAAAGATTTCAAGGATTTCAATCATTTAAAAAGATTTCACAGAGATTTCAAAGATTCCAAAACATTTCACGAAGATATCAAAGATTCTAACAGATTTAGTGATATTTACTAATCAAATGAAAGGATTCCACAAATATTCAATAAGGCTTCACAAAATTTCAAGCATTCACAAAGATTTCAAAGATTTCGGAAGATTTCAAAGATTTTAAATAAATTTATAAAGAATTTGAGAAATTTCAAACGATTTTACAAAAATTTTAAATTTTGTCAAACAAATTCATAAAGACTTCCAAATATTACAAATAATTTCACAAAAATGTCAAAAAATTTTTAATATTTCATAAAGATTCCAGAAGGATTTGAAGATTTTCAAAAAAATTCACAAATACATCTTTTAAAATATTTTACAAAGATTGATGTATTGCAAATAAATGTGTTGTTCTCAAAATAAAATTTTCTGCTTTAAAACTTTTCTCGCATGCATTTTTGTCAAAAAATTACCCGTTTATGAGTTTTGGGCCAAAGACAAAGCGACCTCTCCCCTGATCCTGAAGCTGATTGTGCATAAACTATACATAAAAAGAGTGGGGGAAATAAAAATGAAATTTTGGAAATCAGCAACGAAACACAGGGAACCGCGTCAGCAATGTATAGAGGCTGTCGAAATAGATTTACAGTGTTTCACCAGAAATTTCTGAATAAGCTGCGAATAATGGGCAAGTATCTTGTCGCAGTAAAGAACCCATTACATCAAAAGTTTATAGATCAATTTTTGTTGCAAATTCAGTTTTTGTTATTTTCACTCCCACTTATGTTTGTTTTCCGTTCCACCCTTTCGTTAATAGCCAAAAACAGGAGACTACCTCAGAGATATGATAACGAAGAAGAAAAAGCTTTTTTTAAAAAAAAAGTATAATTTCCCCAGGCTACTTGTAGCAACTTTGATTTTGAGAAGTGGGAAAAAAACAGTTCCTCGATAAAGATGTCTGGAAACTGTATTCCCTGAATTGTTGGAACTCCAGAAGAATCCGTGCTTTAAAAAGCAGTGCGATGGTGCTTTGAGCTTCTGA